>ML383654.1:86802-98329 GCA_005239525.1 Nicotiana knightiana
CCCCCCCCCCCTTAAAAACAAAAAATTACAACGGTCCCCCTCCCTCATTGACAACAAAAAAAGCTCGAGTGGAGCCCACCCATCCACAAAAGGTAAATATTCTCGATCCCACATCCTAGCTAAGGCGTTATCTCGTAGTGGGTTGCTCGTTTCGGCTCCAAATCACCAAATATTCAACTTTCCAAAAACCTTAAATCGAGGTATTCCGACTTAGTTTTTGTTAAAACTCGTATAAAAAAATGCATATTAGTTGTTTTAACGTGTTCTATGTTTTTTTGTGATTGTTTTGCGATTTAACTAATTTGTTATTTTTATCCGGTCAATGATATTAGTGTGCTAAAAAACTAGTACAAAAAAGAGAAATTATTATTAGTTGTTAAAAAAAATGTTAATTAGTTACTTTTACTGTGGTATATGTATTTTTGTGAATGTTCAGTGATTAAATTTATTTGTTATTTTTATCCGATTTAGATTATTTATTTGCTTAAAGACTAGTAAAATAGATAAATTGTTACTTTAGTTCCGTCTAGTGGTATTTTGTGGCCTATGTAGTGCTTGTATTTGTAATGTAATGCCCTTTTAGCGTAGTAAAATGTAGTGTCATTTACGTAGTATCCTTGTAGTTATTGAAATTAATCATTTAAGTATCTCTTATACCCAAAAATACGTCGAAGAAGCTGATAGTTCAAACACAAACTGTGTCCAATCCTAGTCGACGATCGTAAGAAAATAACATGAGAAAACAACAATATTTCTAGGACTAAGTATGAGAAAACAACAATATTTCCAGGATACCTTGGTGCTACTGTGCCTCAAATATCAAGCCCGGAACCCATATGTGAATATTTAATAATTAAATCTTGTATAATTGTGAAAATTAATTATTTAATTTTATTATAATAAAAAATATGTGAGTAACAAAAAAATATATAAAATAATAAAACTAACATATAAATTAATAAAACTAACATATATAATATTAAACTAACATATAAATAATAAACTAACATTTAAAAGAACAGACATGTTGAGTAATATTCGAAAAACATTTCTCATCATGAACACAAGAATTCAGGATACCTTGGTGCTACTGGGCCTCAACTATCTAGCCCACACATATGTGAATATTTAATAATTAAATCTTGTATGATTATTAACATTAATTATTTAATTTACAAACATATAAAATAATAAAACTAACATGTAAAATAATAAACTAACATATTAAAGTAAAATAATGTAATTAATATTGTTTAATATACAGTAGATGGCATGGAGGTTCCGTCGTTGCATACCAGACCTGTCAGGCTGGAGCTACTGTTGTTATAGGGCGATAATAGGTCGTCCCACATATAGGAGGGACATTTACTGGCCCAGACATTCCGCGCCAAGAGAGTAGACAATATGTGGGGCTTTCTCAGGGACCGATACTTGGGACCGACGACTTGACCCAATTCCGCCCCCCCCCCCCCCCCCCNCCTGACCGGACGGAGACTGAGCATGATTATATGGGCTGGTACCGCAGTGTTACCCGAATTTTCATCGGGAATCCCATTTATCGCGCTGGCAGTCGGTACGTTCCATACACTGGGAGGCACGAGGCACTAGTATCTTATTTGGTATACTTACTTATAACTTTAACCTAGTGTTCCGTAATTTATATTTTACATGTTGTGCAGACTATTTGCCTACATTGGTTCCACCAGTTGGGACTGCAGATGCAACGCTATACCGGAGAGGGAGCAGCCGCTTTGCACGAGTATTGCCGGCAGGTTACCGATCTGGCTTCCCAGACATTGAGGCGAGCCCGAGATGATGATCGCTTAGGATATGCGGCTGATTATGTGGCGCCAGAGCAGTACCGTCGTGGGACACCAGTGGAGCCAGAGCGTAGTCGACGTGGAAGGTGTGCCCCAGGAGGTAGCGGTGTCCCACGAGGTCGTGGGGGTCAGCGAGGAGGTGGTCCCCAGCAAGGATCGTTGAGGCACCTGTTGAGGATGTTGGATTTGATCAGCCGGGTGACCTCCATGAGCCAGACCACTTTCACAGCAACATGCCGTCATTCAGCTTTCAGCTTCAACTCACTCCAGGGACTTCGCAGGTGACCTCGTAAGCTCCATTGTTGATCACGGGCATAGCCAGTACGCGAGAGGATTGGGATTAATATTTTCCTAATCTTCGAGGCCCATCGACTGTTGCTGATGATCGGCCAACACGAGATGTGGATAGTGGGCGCTGGCTGAGTTATGGCTCATCATCAAGGGATGCTGGGGATCTTTCACAAGCGCAGGTATGTTTGTACTACTATTAAATTTAAATTTATTTTTATCTCATTGATTAGCCATAAATATCTTTATGTTTTTTTTTATTAAGGCTTCATCCTCGCCCGTCACGGAGGCCACTTTGTGCGATACTGACCTGGATGCGAAAGATGATTATATTCAGGAGCCTGACGAGACCATGGTAAGACAATTTAAATTTTTGTGACTTAACACGTACATTACTAAAATATAGTTTCATATACTGAAATATCTTAGTATTCTGTAGGTTACTACTGGACCGACGGCCCCTTCTACCGAGTCTTCCAGCCCTACTGACGATCATGTTGTAGCGCATCCTGCGATAAAGAGGCGACATGATGAGGATGATCCTGATAGCATAACCGAGCTGGATGGGATGCGCCTCAGGCCAACGGCTGCATTAAAGCATACAGGATGTGGGACACATTGATTTGTTTTGTATTTTATATACATATGACACTCAGTAAATAATAGCAACAACTTTTATTGTTTACGTTATATGCGCATTATATTTTTATTTCTCCGGTTCTTTGTTATTTTAATACTACAACACAAACACAAACATAGCAACTTAACATAATTTAAATTCAGTACAACTAATGAAAATACATGACACGAAAAATATAAAGATAAAATATTACACTCAACACATACATGTGTTTGTTTAGTCACTACCGTCTGTTATTCTCTGCTCCAACCACTTAAATTTCTCTTCCATTTCATTTTTTTCTTCTTCCGCCTCTTTTAGTTTCTCCTACAATGCCGCAATTTCTTGATGCATTCCAGAGATCTGACATTGGTATTCACCGTTCATATTCCAAACATACTACAAACATGATTTGTATTATTCCTGGTAAATGGGTTCATCATATCATTCCTCAAATATACAATGATTTTCGATATTGCGTCCAAACAATTGTTGATACATCCAGCTTTTGCGCCCAACATTACCATCGAACCAACATGCCTTCATAATCGCACGTTTGCCACAATAGCACCTTGGTTGGTCATTGCGTCCAGACATTTGTTAATGCAAGAAAAATAAAAAATTTATGAAAAGTTTTGTTATTTGTTTTGGTTAAGTGCAGATAATAAGTAAAATGCGCTAGTTATTTATAGGCAAGACAACCCACATAACATAGTATTTCACCGTGCTATGCTTCGCGTGTTAAAGACTCTTACGGGTACAAAATAACTTTCCAGAAGATAGCGTTTGTAGGCGAGCAGCTTTTCAGGTCAACAAGACAACACATATAACGTACTATTTCACCGCGCTATGCTTTGTGTGTTAAAGATTTTTTCAAGTGAAATACAGTTTTTCCAGAAGATAGCTTTTGCAGACGAGCAGCTTTTTCAGTTCGACAAGACAATTATTTTTAAAAAAAAAAAGGTTTATGTTAGATTGTTGTACTAAAGTATTAATGTTAAATATCAACATGATTTAACAACAATGGAAACATAATTTTATTTCATACATTCTGCAAGATAAACAAGTACATACACTTATTACAACCACATTACGGAAACAAAACACTACGTGTATCCTTGATAGTTGGTTACATTAGATGAACCTCCACCAGGAGCTAATTTACCACCGCTACCCAAACCAGCTGAAGGACATTTACAACAGTCGTGTCCTATTTGCGAGCATATGCCACATTTGCGCGCATAAACGGTATCACCAACATCTATTTGGTTTCGTATACGCGTTACCTATCGTTGACGTACATAGTCCTTGTTACACACCATTTTAAATGGTTCCGGCAGCCAATAATGCTCAGCGCCCACTGGCTGCAACTGCCCACTATAGGTATTTAAGTATGCAGTAGCACTATATTCTTTATCAACGTAGTTGGTTGGCCCTAAACATGTATGTTGAAAACACTTGATAGCATGTGAACACGGCATGTGGTAGATGGACCATTTCCCACAAGAGAATAACCTTCTGGATTCATTTATGGTGTGCATATTATTCCCCCGATTTTGATAGATAGCACTGCGAACTTCAAAAATATTTTGCTCGTGGCAATACTGTAAATATGAATACTAATGTGTTCGCCGTTTGTATATCTCAAATCTTTTCATTGGTAGTGGCATAAATTCAACACCTTTTTCCATCAATGATGATGCAGCTCTAGCCCTTTCAACAAAACTCTCTGCTATATGCTTGAATGACATCTGCACCATGGCAGTGACAGGTAATCCTCGTACAGACTTCAATAACCCGTTGAAAGACTCTGACACATTTGTAGTAAGAACTCCCTATCTTCTGTCACCATCCGCATGCAAAGTCCACTTGTCAAGCTGATATCGCATCAACCAACGATAGGCTCTCTCGTCTTCCTGCCTGATAGATTCCATGCGCCTCCTGAATTTACATTTTTGGTGTTCTGTTGCATCCATCCACGTTAAATCATGCAAATCCTTGTTGGGATGTGCCTTCTGGAAATTGGCCTTCAGGTGCCTCACACAGAAATGGTGGTAGGCATATGGTTCTTGCCATGCAGGAAAATTCTCTACAGAACTTAAAATACCACCATGCCGATTAGATATTAGACAAATACCTGAACGTTGTTTGGAAACTTGCTCTTTCAAGTGGTTCAAAAATAGTGTCCACGCCTCTTGGCTTTCATTGGCACAAATAGCAAAAGCTAAGGGAAATATACTTTCATTAGCATCTACTGCAACAGCGATCAACAGCGTAATATCATACTTTCCATAGACATGAGTGCCGTCTATGGAAATTACCGGCCGGCAATGCGGAAAACATCAATTGCTGGTTTAAATGCCCAGAACACATATTTGAATATATGTTCTGGTATTCCCGAACTTCACTCAAGCTTCCATTCAACAACAGTCGCGGGTTTAAAGTGTTGCAATGCAACCATGTACCTGGGTAGAGATGCAAAGGACTTATCCCAGTTACCATAAACAATTTTAAACGCACGTTTGCGCCCTAGAAATGCCTTTATTTTGGTAATGATGCACCCATATTCCTGGTGGAAGGATGTTATACACTCTTTGATATTGTACCTTATGGACGCTTCAATGTGTGGAATCAAGACAAGAGAAATCAAGTCAACATTGAAGCTAAAATGATTCCCGTTGAATGTGTCCATTTCACAATTGTGGGTGCCAATGTATTTACCCACAACCCACACATTTGTTTTCTTCTTCCTCGCACGCAACATCCAATTACAACCTATAAACCATCTATGGAAAATAACCTTGTATATTTTTGGAGATGACTCACGTACCGTGATCTCACGACACTCTTTTACGTTGTACATTAGCACTGCCCTAGCTAGGCGCGCTTTATCGAGAAAGAGCATACCCTTTGACAACACCGTTTCTCTAGATTCATCCCACATTGCTGCCCGAATTTCGTCAATATCCCTTTTGAGGGCATCCACATCTGGCATACTTGGCAAATGATCAAGGTAGAGAATCTCCCTTGAATGAAACAACACGTGGGACTCGTAAACTCTTGGTCTAACGGGGGTGGAGCATGATCCCTCGTCAAATCAGGTCCAACATTCTCTTCCTACTCATCATGGAAGGGTGTGTCATCTCTGGACTCATCGGCATTGTTATCATAATCACTATTCTCTTCCTGACTCTGTGCATCTGCCAGATCCCGATTAAAGATGTCGTCTTCGGGCAATTGAGCCAGGATAGGATGTTCAAGTTGCTCGTTTTCACTGAACAACCAACAAAATAAGGAGTTACTCAAATTGAAAAATGCTTTACATATAGCTATATCACTTCACTTACAAATCGTAATGTGTTGACATCTCATGATGGACATTATCCTGTTGGTGATGAATTCCGGATAGACCACCATAATCCAACATACCAGAACTACACATATTTCAACTGGGCGTTGGTTCATAACTTGTAAAATTTATATCTGGCCGGTACCCCCTGTGAAATATATGAGTGTTAATACAAATTCAATACAACAAAGAATAAACACTGTAACACAAAGGAAAATTGAAGTTTATCACTCGTCTTGTGGATTATGTAAAGTATGAGAGAAATTATTTCCTCGCTCCTCATTCGCCTGTGGAGATAAGTTTAGATCAAGCCAAACTCTTTCAGCCGGAACCTGTTCGGCTAAAACTCCTCCAAAATAACCACCCGATGACTGAGGGATATCCCTGGTTTGCACAACCTCATTATTGTGACCGTCTTCAACCTTGATGTACATTTTCAACATTTTTATCACAAGAAATTTCCGGTTTTCATCCGGAGTCATCAAAAAATCTCTCAGAGTTTCATCGTCCTCGATGTTAAACTCAACATAACAAGCAACTCCTTTCGGAGTGACAGAATACGGATATCTTCCGGTTACTTTAAGGTTCACCGAACGTTTGCTCACACTTAATTTTTTACATAACAGCTATACTAATTTATCGTACTTGTTGGCCCAAGAAAGGAAATAGTTTTGAAGATTGACAAAGGAACTCCGAGATGAACCAGGTCCATTACAGGTGACATAGACTAGCAGAGTTAAAAGCACACGAGATGCACATGCATGAGATAAATGTATTCTGGTAAAATTGAGATATCTTCTGATAGAAAAGATTGCAAAAACGAAATTGGAGAAGGACTCCTTATTCAATAAGAACAGAATCTAAGATAAGGAAGGATTTAGGAGTTGAGTGTTACTAGAACTCTTCTACCAAGGAAGAGTTGCATTAGGATTCTAGTTAATTCCTTATCTACTAACTCCTATAAATTGCATATTGTTCTTATTGTATATAGACGCACAAAAATAGAAATTTATCAATAATTGAGAGCAAAATTCGTGAAGAAATTTTGCAACCAGTTCAATCCAAATTGGAGAGTGCGAATCTGGAGCTACTTGAACCAGCTAGAAGAACCAGTTTCATCTGTTGTCTTTTAGTCTAGTTTATTTATAGTAGGTGATTACAAATTATACCTTTCAGCTTTCTTAGAAGCAAATCGTACTAGGTACTTGAGTTGTATCATTCAAGTTAGCTTTAACTTGACGTAGTCACAACAGCCTGTGGCGTGTTGTTATAAGGGTTAGAGTTAATCCTTAGGTTTACAAAAGAGTTTATTTTGTAAATGTTGTTTGGCTCATTGTTGTAGTGAAGTGTTTGGAGAAAATCTTACTTAGTAGTAGGTCGTGGTTTTTCACCTTTTGGGCCAGGTGTTTTCACGTAAACATTTCTGTGTTCTTTACTTTTCTGCATTTATTATTCCGCAACAGTACGAGTTGGAACACATAGAAGAACCAAGTCCTTCTATAACGACATCACTCGAAAATTGGACACCATACAAATCACNCCTAAACCTTAGGAAAAGATCAAGATGAGTGCACCACCCGGGAACTGGGAAGGACAATCAACTATTAGGCCTCCACTCTTCAATGGCCAGTACTACTCCTAGTGGAAGAATATGATGAAGGATCACTTAATTGGAGAAGACTATGAATTATGGTACATAGCCACTGACGATCCTTTAGCCACCATGAAGAAGACTGCTGAAGGAATAGATGTGCCAAAGACTAGAGCTGACTGCACTGCTGAGGATTTGAGAAAGTGGGAGAAAAATGCTAAGGCCAAGAGGTGGCTTGTGTGTGGACTCGGTCCAGACGAGTATAGCAGAATTCAAAGTTGTACCACTGCCAAAGAAATTTGGGACACTTTGCAAGTGGCTCATGAAGGAACACCTCAAGTGAAGAGGTCAAGAGGAACTCTACTATGTTCTCAATATGAGAATTTCACCATGAAGGAAGGAGAGACCATCCAATAGATGTATACTAGGTTCACCACACTGACCAATGAACTCAAGTCTCTTGGAAGGGTCATTCTTGAAGAAGACAAGGTTGAGAAAATTCTGACAAGGGTCTTGCCAGTCTCTTGGGAAAGAAAAATTACAGTCATTCAGGAATCTAAGAACATTGCAACTCTTAAGCTGGATGAGCTGATTGGACATCTCACTGCCTATGAACTTAGAAGGCAGACTATGAAGATGGATGGTACCAAGAAGGAAATGATTTTGGCATTCAGAATCACTGAAGAAGATAATCTGGAGGAGGATGAAATGACCATGATCACAAAGGACTTCAAGAAGTACCTAATGAGAGCAAAGGTTCCTTCAAGAAGTGGAAGCTACAACAAACCAAGGGTTCCTNTTGAACGAAGGAACAGGAACAAGGAATAGGTTCAATCCAAGAAAAACAGAACATCAACAACGGCAATGGTTGCTGCTTGGGGTGAAAGTTCAAATGAGGAGTCAGATGATGAAGATGGAGATGAACAAGCACTTATGTAAATTGGAGAACCGATGAGGAATCTGAGGTAAGTATAATTCATCTCAAAGACAAATTAAATTTTTATCTAAAGAAAGGCTATCTGAGTTACTCCTGGATTTCATTGATGAATCTGAGGATCTAAACAATGAAAAGAAACAACTGTCTAAGGAGTGTGTGATTTTGAAAGCTAAGTGCAAAAATCTGGAACTTAGGGCTAGAGAAAGTGATAGTAAAAATGCTGAGTTAAAGAACCAGGTTCATGAACTTGACACCATTGTCCTAGAGCTAAGATCTGAAAATCTAAAACTAAAATTAGGAACAGGCAAAAACAAAGCTGAACACAAACAACTCACATTAGAAGAAAACCTAGGAAAAATGAAAGACAAGTTGTACAAAAGAGATGAGCAGATAAGAGTCCTTAAGGAGTATCTAAGCAAGGTCAAGCATGAACTAGATAGAAGTAGCAAATGGAACAGGTCCTCTGATGCTTTGACATGGCTACAGGAACATCATAGTAGCAATAGAAGAGGACTTGGCTTTGGGAATCCGCTACCTAAGTGGGATCCTAAAAGCAAGTACCTCACTCTTCCTGAGAACAAGATTTGTACTCACTGTGGTAAGACTGGTCACTTTAAAAGTGAATGTAATGCAAAAGAAAAGGCCAGTCAAAAGAACAAAAGTTTTGTTCGAGGGAAGAATTGGCTACCAAGTTGGGCTAAAAAGAATTTGATTCATCCTTTTGCTTATAGAAAGGGACTCAAACTAGTTTGGGTTCCTAAGACTAACCCCTAATTTTCTTTTGTAGATTCAAGTGAAAGGTAGTAGCCAAATATGGTACATGGATAGTGGCTGCTCAAAACACATGACTGGCAACAAGGACTAGTTCCTTTCACTTGAGGACCTCAAAGGAGGAAATGTCTCCTTTGAAAATGGAAAGAAAGGTGAAATCACTGGGGTTGGTAATGAACAAGATGATGAAGAATTGGGCTGGTCAGAAACTCAGTCCAAACTAAAGCAACACTGTAGGAAGGCACAGTTGATGGAACAGGTTCATCCATCTCAGGCAACATGACAGGTAGAATAGAACAAAATAATTCCCAAACTTCGTTGGAACCTGTACCTGAGCTTGTTCCACAGTAACAAAACAATGAATGAACATCAAGGATAACTAGTTGGTTGTGAAACCATGCAGATATCTTTACAAAAGCACTGAGTAGAGAGCATTTTGAAAGAAACAGGTTACTATTAGGGATGATTAAGATCACTTAATTGAACCAGTTCAGAATGTAAATACATTAAAAAAAAATGAAAACAAAGAAAAAGTTTGGCTAGAAAAGTCTGAAACGGGTGTAAATAATCAGATTAACAATTGCTCAGTCTCATACTGTAAAAAGTATACTCTTATGCCATGTTTTGATATGACTCACTGATCATAAATGAAATTTTTTCTATCTTTGCAAAATTGAGGCTTGATCAAGAGGATTCTGAAATGATGAACCTGGTTCATCGTGCTGGTTCATATGAAAGGCGAGGTATGTGTTCTACACTCTGCACACTTTCAAATACTAATAATTAAATCATGAGCAGAACTCTGCCCAAACTCAAAATCTTTTTAAAGCCTATCCATTTGACTTTGAACCAGTTCTGTTTCAACAAGAATCCTCACCAAATTAAAATACCTAGATTCTAGGGAAGCCTTAACCGTCAATTCAAAACTAAAAGTTCATTCAAGACATCCCCTCCCTTACAAAACCATTCCCAAATTTTTGATGACTCAGGTAACATCTGTCCCAAGTCCTTCTTCTGAGGTCATCTCTAATGTTGCTGAAAAACTTAGAAAATAGGTTCATACTGGTTGGGTTTGTAATAGATGTGGAGTTTCCGAAAACAATAAGAATAGGTGGTAAAAATTAAATGATAAAAAATAAATGAGAGTGAGGGAGTACGGAGTAATGAGAAAGGGAAAAGGGAAAGAAGTGGTTGATTCTTCACCCACCTCTGAATCTTTTAGAATGGCTATTTGTGGAGTTGAGCCAGAAAAGGAGGAAGAAAGTAGCAAGAACGCAGGGGGAAGTGAATTAGGAGAAACCGCTGAAGGGTTAGTAAATTTAGGAAAGGTACAGATGAACCTGGTTCATCTATTTAGGAAACCCTGGCGGATCTGCTGAAAATGTTAGGCGATAATTACAATCCAAAGAAGAAAAGAACTCCTAAAGCTCAAACGTCTGGAACAACAAGAGAAAGTAAGAAAAGAAAAGTTGCTCCTTCTAAGACTTCTAATATTTCTCTTCCAAGAGGAAGAACTACAAGGAGCAAGGTAAAGGAAGGTGAGGACGAGTTGAAGAGAGCTTTTAGATGAGAGTAAGAAGAAAAGAGTGAAAAAAGGGAAAGAAAAGGTTGTTGAGCCTATTGAGGCTGTTGAAGTGGATGAGATGGACCTGGCCCATCAAAGTGAAAAAGTGACAGAGGTAGAGGTTCAGACCCCTAAGCCCAAGAAAGCCAAGACTTCCTCAAAGAAGTCTTCATCTGTTTCTAAGTCTGTTGAACCATCCATCTTGGCTAAATGAACCAGGTCTGTAGTTTTCCAAGCTTTAATTTCCTAGCCTGCCTAGAACTTTCAGTGACCCAGATTCAGAATTTTTGTTTGTTGCTCATGTTTTAACTGTTTTTGTTTTATTTTGTAGATTGTGGCAGAATCGTATTCGTTCTATCAATGAAATCTGATGCTTTTTGCTCTGATTCATCATCTCTATTTTTTGATAGTTTGAATTCTTAGTTGATTATTGATGATTAATCCATGATTGCATATGCAGTTGCGTAAATGGCCATGAGTAAGTGTTAAAAATCCGGATTCACACAATTATTTTTGCAACTTTTTGATGATGCCAAAAGGGGGGAGATAGGTTGTGCTATGAACATGTGATATTTATAACCTAATGAA
>ML383656.1:4068-25796 GCA_005239525.1 Nicotiana knightiana
CTCAGCATCATGTCTTTATTGCCATACTCTTGTGCCATGTATTAATATGATTCCCTGGATACTAATAATGTTTATCTATCTTTGTAAATTGAGGCAATCTAAAGATTTCAAACAGGATGAACCTGGTTCATCTATGATAATTCATCTGACTGATGAGGTACGTAAATCTTCTCCATATAGTAATTCAATTGTAGTCATACATGAGCAGGATTCTATCTATATTTGGTTCATTACAAATTCTCGGTAATAATCTATAAATGAACTCGTTCCAAGGAGTCACATCAACACTCAATTAGCCTAGAAATAGGAGACTCTCAACCGTCAAATCAATGACACTCCTACAACTATTAGACTTCCACTTGAATTAATTTTTTATCCGTTGTAAAATTAATGGCCATATGTTATAAAAGATAATCATTACTCCTCTCTTCATAAAGCTTCCTTCAACCAAGGTTAACTCATAGTACACTACCCAAAACCTCCAAAACTCGTCCTTTACTCTCAACAGAAAAAATGTCTTCATCTCCACCAGCTTCCTCATCTAATTCCTCACCTAATCGTGATTGCGATGGAGAAAATTCTGAATCTGTCTCCAATTCTCCATTTGCTTACAGCTCCGAATCACCAAAAACCATCATCCCCTGAAAATACACCCGTTCTTGAACCCACTCCAAAGCCTAATCCTGCCCCCAATAATCGTCGTGTTAAAGTTCTTGCCCGTAAATCTGTTGCTTCTTGGGCTAGGGAAAAATTCTTGGAGGATCTTATTAAAGCAGACAAAAGTACTAAGTCAGATTCATCCAGTGAATCATTTAAATCAGCTAATGAGGAAGAAGCATCTGGTTCAACCAGTTCTGAAAAGGTAATCTTGAAGTCGACTCTGAATTTACTTCAGCTGATAAAAGATTCGTGTTGGTAGGGTATGTTATTGATGTCGAAATCTATGGAAGGAAGAAGGATGGGAGAAAATAAAGAATTCTTGAGAGAGAGGGAGAAGAAGATGTGAGGGGATCTAGGGAGGATGGTACCACGTTGGCTATTTGTGGTCCCATTCCTGAAACTATGGGAGAAGAAGTCACTAATTTAGGGGGAAGCATAGTAGAGGAAGCTGCAGCAGGTCTTGCAAGTCTGAAGAAAGCTATAAATGAACCTGGTTCATCAGGGGAAGAAACATTGGCGGAAAGGTTGAGAAAATCGGGGGAGTCTTATAACCCCAAGAGAAGAAGGAGTCAGAAACCCAAGAAGGCAACTCACCCAGTTCCTTCAAAGAAAAGGAAAATTTCTGAAGTTGCTGGTGTTTCTGCTCCAAAAGTTAGAGCTACTCGTAGCACTGTAAGAGAAGAAGAAGAAAAATTAGAAAAGGCTCTGAAGGAGAGCAAGAAGAAGAGGTCAGAAAAAGGAAAAACAAAAGTTGGAGAGCCTGTTGAGGCTATTGAGATTGAAGAAACTGGGTTGGACCTGGTCCAACAGGAGGAGCAACCTGCTCCAGGTGTGGCTGAGACACCAAAACCCACAAAGGCTAAGGCTTCTTCAAAGAAGTCAGCTAGGATGTCTGTCGCACCAACAAAATCTGTTAAGAAGACCAGGGCCAAGCCAAAGAGAGTGAAAGTTGTTTATGATGATGATGCAGACTGGAGTGGAGAAGAGGAGAAGGAAATTGGACTGGTGACTGACAGGGTTACCATGTTTGGAAAAAGAACAATGCTAAAGGGCAAGCTGGTGAAAGATTTAGAGNAGGAGTTATTTTTAACATACCCGCTGAGGGATATGAGGACTATACAAGGTAGAGATGGCCTTGTCTAGATGGGATGACCTCAACAATCGACATCACCAGGTTCTTTAGTGATAGTGAGAAGGAGATTGAACCCAGGATGGTTTACAAGAGTGAGATGAAGTCTGAGCACAAGCTACTCTTTGAGTTTGTCATTAAGTTCCTACTGCCTAGACAAGAAAGAAGGCATATGGAAAATTATATGGATCTTACATTGATGGAATGCTTGTACAGGGGAAAGCAAATTAATTGGCCAGCTTTTATCATCCAACTCCTTGACAGAGTGGTGAACGGAACCAAGGCACACGCAATTCCTTATGGCTTCATGCTGACAGCAGTGCTTGCACATTTTGGGGTTCCAGTAAAGAAGGCCGAGATGGCTACGGCCAAAGACTATTTTGGGAAGGAAACTTTGCTTACATGTGACTACAATGTCAATGTTCCTGTGGATGAACCTGGTTCATCTAGGAAGCAACCAGTCAACGGCAAAGTTAGAACTTTGGTGCAAGATAACGAGATTAAGGATATGGAGATCCTTCGCTTAAAGTCTCGTGTGATTGAGTTTGAAAAAGAGCGGGATGCTCTTAAAGCTGAATTAGCAAAGGAGAAAGAAAAAAACGAGAGTGTTCTTCAGCAGATGTTGTCTCTCCTACAATCCAAGTCCACAACCTCCACTGCACCTTCCCATTCTTAGGCTTCTTAGAGCTTCCTTAAACCCTCTTTGGACCAGTTTTTATGCTTCTTTTGTTTTTATTCTGTTTTGCTCATGGTTAGGGCTGTTTTTGTTTTGTTTGTATGGTGTTTGATGTACGTTCCTAATCAATGAATTTTTTTTATTTTGTTATTGACTTGTCTCAATTTCTTAGATAGCTTACATTTATTGGTTTGTTATGATGATTAATCATGTTTGCACCTGCAGTAGCCTCAATGGCCATGAGTAATTGTTAACAACACTGGTGAGTTTATCGTTTTTTAAACTTTTCGTTGATGCCAAAAGGGGGAAGAAAAAGTGACTTTGTATTTCAAGTGATATTTATAACCTAATGAACCTGGTTTCTCTATGATAAATGCTTAAAAACATACAAAGTGTTTGAGTTGTATACAGGGATAAGCACAGAGTTTGTCATCCTCAAAAAGGGGGAATTTGTTGACCCATGTCACTGCATAATTTTGAAGATTGACAAAAGGCTGACCAGTTGAAACACGTCCATCAGAGCACACATACTTGACCTAACGAGTTGGCACACAAACCTTATATGCATAGGAGATGAATGCAATTGTGAAGTATCAATGAACAAGAAGAGTATATTATAATGCGAAAAGGTTGCAAATTGATGAAAGAATAGAAATCGAATTCAGCAAGGACAGAAACGAAGGAAGGAAGTTGAGTTTGATAAGAACTTGTTCTCCCAGGTAGAGTTGAACTGGAATTGGAAGACAAGCTCAATGACTGAATCTATAAATACTTGATGTATTTCTGCTGAAAAAAAGAGAGTGACGCACAAAGCTAAAGTGAATCAAAATCTGAAAGCAAAATTCCCAGAGTTATTTTTGCTAGCAGAATCATTGTGCGATGCAAAGGCTACAGTTCAACTAGAAGAACCAGTTTCATCAAATTGATTATTGAGTCTAGTTGATTGTAGAAGGAGCTTTAATATTATGTCTTTTCAGATTTCATAGAAGCAATTGTAATAGGTACGTATTGATCAAGTTAGAGTCAACTTGAGGTGTGTAGAAATTAGTTAGGGCTAGTTACTACAAAGGGTTAGAGTTAATCCTTAGGATTACAAAAGAGTTTATTTTGTAAGTCCGTTTGGGTCAGAGTTTTTAGTGAAGAGTTGAGAAAATCCTACTAAGGAGTAGGTCGTGGTTTTTTCACCTTTTGAGCTAGGTGTTTTCCACATAAAAATCTCTGTGTTTTTACTTTACTGCTTTTTATTATTCCGCAACAGTAGTAGTTGGAACACAAAGAAGAACCAGGTTCTTCTACTGAGACATCACTCGAAAATTGGGTACCACACAAAGTGACCTATCTTCTTGTGTGGTATTGAAGTCTAAAACATCACCTAGATATATAGCTAAATCCTCCCCGGCAACGGCACCAAAAACTTTTCTCGCCCAAACTCACACCACAAATAGGTAGTGAGGCAGTCGATGCAATAATAAAACCCAACGTATGTCAGGATCGAATCCACAGGGAGTTAGAATTGGGATTAGGTATATATTTAGTCTAAATGTATGTTTTGACCTAAATTACACTTTCACAATATTGGTTGTTGCTTTTGCTATCTACTTTGATCTATTGATTGCAATTATAAAGCTAATAGACAATATTTTTGGGTTTGGTTGTTTTTCAAATTGATAAAAGGTCTAGGGTCGTGACTTCTACCTAGGTGGTTACCTAATGAGTTGTAAATTCTTGGTCAAGTTTGATTGATCGGGTTTGTAATATAGCAATCACACTTGATTACTCATTTTATACCTCTCGGTAGTTTGAGTGATTTTGCCCAATTTGGCTTTCTCAAGTCCAACTGAGTTTTGCAAAAATCAAGTGATACATGCTCAAGTAAGGTCTTACTATTTCTATATTCGACCCTTTAATTGGGGCTATCAATTTCTTGAGTTCACTCCAATTTCTTCTTAGCCAAGTTTTCCTAGACTTGGTCTCTCTTTCTCAAGTAGAGACTACGTCAATTAGACATAAATCAATATTTGCAATCATTAATTCTTGAATTCAAGCAAGAACTAGGCTAAATATCTCTAATCCAATCACAAACAAGCCCTAGATCAAACATCCATTAAGAACCCACACTAGGATTGGGTCCAAATCCTAGCTAGAAATTTAGCTACTCTTGAAAAATGCAGAAATTAAAGAAGAATTCAAGATAGAATGCTTAATAATTAATTATGGAAAGAAAATCTAATGTTTGGAAGTTAATCTAGTACAAAATTACTCAAAATAGTAAAGAAATCAGCTCGGGTGCACTCCCTAAATCAAACTTAACCTAAAGACGACAAAAAGTCCTATTTATACTAAGCTGAAAATATCGGACAAAGATGACCGTGCGAAAGTTGTGTGACCGTATAATTTTGAGTGGGGTCCGCACTCTGAGCTTGACTGGTCAACTGGGCCTTCTGCGGTCGCATAAAAGTGGGATGCAGTTGCACTTCATCTAATTGTGCGGACCACACATTTCTGAGTGCGGCCGCACACTTGACTTGGGCTGGGACTTGGACTTGCTTCTGCGGACCGCACATTTGTGAGTGCGGCCGCACGTTGGCTTCTGCGGTTGCACAATAATTGTATGGTCTGCATAGCTTCAATTCAAGGCTCTCTGAATCTCTTTTTCTGCGATCTGCATATTAGTGAGTGCGGCCGCACTTTGGCTCTTGCGGCCACACAATAATGGTGCGGCCTGCATACCTTCAGTTGCCAAAAATTCCAACTCTCTGAATCTCTCTTCTGCGGCCGCACCAAAATTATGCGGTCTGCATACTCTGAATCTACTTTGACAGGGTTCCTTCATTGTCTGCGGCCGCAAACAGTATTGTGTGGTCCCCACTGCAAGCAATTTTGCCTAGTTTTGGTCCTTGTCCAATTTTGACTCTTTTTAGAGTTGATTTTTACTTCTTTGGCTCGTTTCCCAATATTTCTACAAGAAATCTCATTTCATTATTTCTCGGGTATACCTTTAACCATTTTGAGCTAAAACACAAGTAAAAGAGAGCAAATAAGCGGTCAAAATCCCTACTTATCAATAATGGAATCAAAAATTACTTACGAGAATAAGTGTAAAGTAGTGTGTGTTAAGAGAATTAATAGCAGGTAATCACTATTATCCTTAGCCCCACGGTGGGCGCCAAATTGTTTACCCTTAAAATCGGATAACAATTAAACTTATAGTGTGATTTTAAGGATATATGATTTTACCTAATATTAATTGATAAATGCGATGATTAATAACAGAAATTAAAAATAAAGTAAAGCAAACTAGTGTCGAAATGCAATTCAGTCCTCGAGCTAGGGTGCCCTCAAACTGACTGATATTAGACTAATAAAGTATAAAGCAAATTGATGAACAAGATAGTATGAGCGACAAAAGAGTGTTATATTGCTTCGATATGTGTGAATGATATGTGTTACAAATGATTAGAACTCCCCTTTATATAGTAGAGGAATTCTACTTATGGTACAATTCTAATTACAGAAGAAAATCCCATGATTAGCTAAACAACCGTTCTTGATTCGATCTGTTTCTAGATTTTCACCATGATCTTCGACCAGACACGGATCTGGCCTTTCTGTTATTATGCTATCTTCGATCTTGCTCGATGTCTGTCTTATTTGGTCTCAATCACTACTGGTCTCGATCTCGACAGGTGCCTCGAATCCCGAACTCGGTATCTCATCCGCATGCCTCTATCTGATCTATTACGGGATCTATCTTCGATCCATCACTCTGATCTTGGTTAATCAGTAAAATCGAGTGAGCCCGATTTTAACCGTATACAGATATATAGTTTTGTTTTTCTTCAAAAACTGGGGAATATTTGAAGCACTTTTTGAACACAATTTTTTTTTGTTGCAAAATCATAAAGCTAGATATTTTTATCACAATATTTTTTTTCTCCATTTTGTATTTGTTTTGGAACTAAAAATTCCTGATAGAACATGCAAAGCGGGCCTAAGTTAAAGATAAAAAAGACTACAAACTCGTCCGTACACAATCAAATTGAGTTGATTGTGATAATAGCTTTGAGCCTTTGACAAAATGGAAAAAGTGGCATTTTAAAAAAAATAAATAAAAGGGGTGTAACTTAAAATAACTAAAAAGAAAAGTCCTTCCAAAAAATATCGAATAACAATAATAAAAGGAAAACTTTATTAGGATAAATATTTAAATATAGATAATGAAAAGGACAAAAAGGGTATGGGCCAAACTCTTCATCTTCATGGAAGATGCGAAAAGGAAATAAAAGGTCATCACAAACACACTTTTGAAATAGATGTGCTAAAATTATTTTAGGGTTTTGGTGGAATAGATAAAATTCATTGAGTTTTAATGAACCTTAAGTGGCAGGAATTTGAAGTATTCGAACATGAAGCGAATTACCGAACATCTAGTGAGAAGTAAGAAAATATATGTGCTAAAAACATAAATAGATAGCTATGATCACTAACGTGCACACATGGATACCAACTCTTCCACTAAGGAGTGCAAAGAGAAAAGAAAAGCAAACGTAATAATTCATCACTCATCATTCATAATTACAACTCTATACACATGACAAAATCCTTTTTGGCATTTGCCTTAAAGGTCAACATTCATCAAACTAATATAGTTCATTCACCCCACCCCACCCCCACCCCCACCCCCCAAAGATTATACCCTATCCTACCCACAAACCCCTTTTGGTTTAAGTTTGCCCTATTCTTGCTTTCACATTATTTTGTCCCAACTTTTTCACTTCACATGGTTTTGGATAGGAGTATATTTCACCCTAGTATTTGCCTTTCTTTGTGTAATTAAGTAGTGTTCTAATTAAAAATATTTACTTCAGTAGGAACCTTTATAGGATCTTTACACAAATAGCCGATTGAATTCACGTCTTACTTTTTTTATTTGTTATATATAGTTTATAACCTGATTATATACATGAATGATGCATATACTATAAACAGTTAGTAATTTTTAATTTAAGCGGTTGGGTGGATAAATATTTAGGTTAACTCAATTTTTTTGAACCAAAAAAAAAAGCTCCTTAATTTTTTATGTTCCTTAATAGGCCTACTCGGTTGAAAGCCGAAGTAGTCGGACCAGTAGATTTTGAATATCAAATGATTAAACCAAAAAAAGAAATAGTATTTGCTTGAAAGGGCTTTTCTTTTTTGCAGTTTGAAACATTTGATCTCTTGATTTTTACCCTTCATCTAAGGTGTTATTTTGATCCTAGCTTTTACACTTCATCCTGACGATGTCTTTCTTTACCCATCTTGTCCAGCTTTACCAAGTTATAACCGCGCAAATGTAAAAAAGGTCACTCGTTATTTTTTTTTATTTCTCTATGAATAATTTATGGTATAGTCACCCAGCCAATAAATATAAACTTTTTTATATATTAATGTATAATATACATATATCATACATAATCAACATACACTCCTTTATATTTGATTAGCCACTGTAATTTTTGTGTAATTAATCGGCTAAATGTGTTAAAAGCCGTATCCGTTAGATGTATAGCTGGTTTGGCCAAGTTGGAAAAATCAGCTTATTTTGAGAAGTATTTTTTTTTCTTCAAAAGTGTTTTTTACCCTTCATTTAAAGTGCTTCTAAGTGTATTTTTCTCAGCAGCTTATCAAAAAAGTGTTTCCGGAAAAAAACTATTTTTTTCTGCTTCTCAAAAATTGTTTCGGCTTCTCCTTAGAAGCACTTTCTTTTCTCCTAAAAGCTTGGCCAAACACTTCAAATATTTTTTTTTAAAAGCACTATTTTTGAATTAAAAAAAAAATTGAACCTTGAGAAACTTGGCCAAACATGCTATACGCTTGGAAGAAAAAACAAGTGGTTAGAAAATCTTGCAAAATTCGTAGAGAAGATTCCTAAGCATGTGCTCTAGTGCTTAATCAACTTAAAAAAGCTTTTAATTAAGAAAAGCATGCGCAAGATTTTCTGGAAACCACCAATTAGAGAGTACAAATGTCACTTATTTAAAGGGTTAGTTTCATAATGCAGACTTAATTGCTACCGTTAAGGATACTTAAATTAAAAAATCTTATGCATAACTAATACAATACATATTAAATTTTTGTAAGACCCTTTTCTTTGATTCTTATTAGTGAGATTCCGACTTTAACAACTCAAGAATCAGCTCTAAAATCCACTAAGCCAATCAACAATTTATTTAATAAAAGGGTTTTTTTTTTTCTAATATTAAAAGTGGTGATGTGCATACTGTAATATTTGATCTGGACTGTGGTTGCCAACTTGTTATAGTATCTGTTATTTCCCACTTTTGAGCTTGAGCTAAAAGATTGTGATACTATAAAAGAAGTTTGATACTCTTATATGGAATATTGTGAATCAAAGCAACAAAATTAAGTTGCTTTTTTGTGAAGTGAGTTGTTTGTAAAGTAATTGTATTAAACTATTAATTATGCATCCAATAGCTGCACATTTTCCATTATTGACAATTGGGTGGGCCTTTTGGTATCAGAAGTTTTAAGTAAAGAATGGACGGGGCGCATTATTTGGTCGTACTCATTTAATCTATACTCATTTTTTTAAAAGTTTTAATTTGTACTCACTGTTTAAACAACTTCAGCTCCTCATTCGTTTTCTGAATGCTAAAAACTGAGATATTGTTATTCTAGCCTGATAATTCATATATATTTGCTTGTCCCATTATGTTTAGTTTGGTATTATTCATAATAATTTAACCTCGTAGACATTTTAGCTTTACAGGTACATTGGTTTTTGGTTCTAATTTATCTGAAGCAACTTGTTTTTATGTCGAAAATATTTTTCATTCTTTAATCTTTGAAATGAACAACATCAGTCGCCGCTAATCATGATCTCTTAATTCATTGTGGTTTTAGAACTTCAGCTCTAAGAATGCTGCTGAAGTTCAGCAAATATAAACAAAAACTTCAGTTCCTAGAATGTTGAAGTTCAACAAATAAAAAACAAACTTCAGCCCTGAAGTTAATCACAAACAGAACAAAGCTTCAGCTAAAACATGCTGAAGTTCAGCAAATACAGAACAAAACTTCAGCTAAAACATGCTGAAGTTCAGCAATTACAAACAAAAGCTCCAGCTACTAGAATGCTGAAGTTCAGCAATTACAAATAAAACTTCAGCTACTAGAATGCTGAAGTTCAGCAATTACAAACAAAAACTTCATCTAACATATGATGTTGTTTTATTGAATTGAAGTTTGTCACTTGCACTATGAACTGAAGTTTGCTTGATTGCCTTTGCAAGTCAGGCCAAACTTCATGCAAAAATATCTGAAGTTTTGCTACACTTCAGACAATTTTTTTTGTTACTTCAGGCCCGTATGCCTAAAATTATGCGAAAAGTGGGTACGCTTGCAATTTTTTTTTGCAAAGCGGGTATAAGTTAAAACGTGACCCAAAAAACGGGTATAGATGCAAATGCCTCAAGTTTTACGATTTCAAATAGTGTATAGGAACGAAAAAATTCCTTAATTTTTTGGGCAATGATCATTTTCAGTTTGCGACGTAGTTTACATCCACTAGCCGAAAAATGTATAAGAATTATATATTTTTTGTATATAACATAAATAAATTGATAAATATCCAAAATATATAATTTTCAGCAATTATTTTAAGAGCAACTATACAATATCATTTTTTATGGCTTATCATACAGTGTCTGATATTCATTTAATAGTATCTTCAAAGTACCATGTGAAAAGTTAGTAAAAACAAGAGAAAATGTTTGAAGATGCGACACCCCAGGCGCATCTCACATTGACAAAACATATGAGAGATACTGGATATATAAGTAAACAAGCGTTTGACCCTCTAATAACGTATTTTAAAGTCGTGCGAATCTAGATCTAAAGTGAATAATTAATATCATTAGCTAGCTGAGCTATTACAGAAGAGAATTCCAGTATAAATTTCAAGAAATTGTAATGATAGAATTACACATTGTAACTTTCGGAGTATTATAATTTGTTGTAACCTTTAAAACTTGAAAACAAAAAAGAGATAGAGGTTGGAGAAGTATAAATTTACAAAGACAATGGTTTATCCTACATTTCTATCTAATGATAACATAAATAAAAAATGAAAAACGATTATCCACCGATATCTACATCAAGCAACCTTTTGTTTCAATTGACTGTCACATTGTATCTGGAAAGTGATAATAGTATATATTATATTCTAAGATTAATCTATTTGGCAAGATTTTCCTTGTGAAAAAATTATGGGTAATATTCTTCATTTTTCCTAATATTCCATAGCCACCTTCCCCATTTTTAAAAAAGAAAAGGATATCTTTATCCAAACAAAAATAAAAGAGCATAACAATGAGTTGTAGAAGAGTGCAAGTGGAAACATTGTTATAACGATCTAGCGATCGTGGAATGGTTGAGATTCCTCCGTACTTAATTCTAGAGCCTCGAGAATAAAGAATTTTGAGTTGGTCAATTTAACGTAAGTTGTGATTAATCGGATAGTAGATTTCAAATATTAATTTGTTAAATAAAATATAATGTTCGTTAGGTTTAGGCACATTAAAAACTTTTATGTTCACTTTTGCAATTTTACCTTTTTCTTTATCCTATTCTTTTGTTTTGGGACCATATGATGTTGCTAACAATCAATAGGGAATCAATCTATTCATGTTATTTTCCTTTGGATTCAAATCTTTATAATAGATTTTGCCACTTTCAGGTGTTCCTGTCCTCAATTCATACCAATACGGTCATTTGAATTATTTTTGATCAACGTCAGAGTTGTCTCTGTATGACATATAAGTTACGGGTTCGAGCCGTAGAATCAACCACTGGTGTTCGTATTAGGGTAGGCTGCCTACATCACACCTCTTAGGGTTCGACATCTCCCCCGATCCTTACATGAACGTGAAATACTTTGGGCATCGGGTTGTCTTTTTCTTTTTTTTTCTTATTATCCTAGAAAGAAACTTATTGTATACGAAAGTCAAGATAAAAGACACCTCTATAAAGATTTACTACCACCTATAGACAATACAAATCATATTAATTTGGAATATTGTTTAGTCTCTATAGAAGCCTATTAGCTACTATATTAGGGCATATTATGCTTTTTGCACAAATTTGATAGGATTAGTGCTATGGGCAGACAAAGTAAATGACATGATAAAGATATTTAATCAGTAAAAATGATAGAATAAACTAACATAAATCAAAGGGTTGCTCCCAATATGCCAACAATAGTTATAAAATTAACTAGGTCATAGGGACAATAAAGTTAATTAAGTATTTAGAAGTAGTTGCCTCAGTTGCAAGTATGTACCTTAATTGCACAACAAAATATTATGCATCCATTTTGAAGGCCGTGAAACCTATAACTTTTTTTAAATTAGTCTCTTTTTTTTCCCAACTAATTAGGCACCCAAAAAAACTTGAAATTTGCAACCATACAAAAAAAAAAAAGGAAAAAAAAGAAATTAAAAAAACATGAAGTGAAGTAAATTTCCTAGTGAACCACTCATTGATGTTAATATCTTTCTCGCATTTTAATCACATTTCAATAACTTCCTTAATTACGTACTAAAAATCGTACCTGAGAATATGTTCTCTAATTTTATCCGTTTTGGTATAGCTTTATTTTTAAGATGAAAAAAAAAAAGATTCATCTTCAACAAAGGAAAATAAAAATCTTGAAAAGATTAATCTAGTAAATTGATTTCATTTGGCTCGATAAGATGTGGTAATTGACGGTTAGGGAATTTTTTTTTAATATATCAATGAGGGAAAAATACAAATTGTTTAGCTGTGTTTCCATATTCCAAAAGATAAATTTGTTCGCATAAAACCAAAATATCACAAATAGATTAAACCCATACTTAAAAAAAAATAACATTAAATTATTGATTGATTTAATTAATTTTGACATACTTGACTAGTTGTTTGGCTGTCGTTTTTATTCGTCGACAATAATTGGTTCTAATCCTATAAATTCTAATTTTATTTTAGTTATCTAAATAGGTTAGATCAATAAACTGCTAACTACTTCTGTATCCGAACACTAAATATCCCTTATTAAGAAATTAATTAAATAGAATATTTGCGGTCACATATCCACTGATTGATTGATTATCAAATTTCTTAATGAACTAGAATTCAATTCATTTATTATTACTTTTTTAATCATGAATTGAAATGCTTAAAAGACACAGATAGTTAGACGAAGATTGTTAAACATAGGTTTTTCAAATTAAGTGGACCCTAAAGTATGCTATGAAATAATTAAAAGATCAATCCCCAGATAATAACAATGCCTAGAATCATTAAAGCTTCTTTTTAGTTTTAATTAAAATTTTAACCTTATTTAATCATTTTCTTTTATTGGGTCTGAATTAAGCACACTTACCCACAAGCAAGACAATAGGGTGGCATAATAAGCATCACATGCATCACTTTTTCAACAAGTATTTGAGTGGTCATTTGAGTGCTTCTTGTTCATATCTTAAACTTAAATTAACTCATATTTTAATGCTTAATTAAGAATTAATCCATATACATTGATTGTACAACAAAAAAAATTACAATATGGAATTAATTTAATCCTACATAACAAGTTGTTACTTTATTTTTTAAGTTACCATTTAAGATTTGCTATGAAAAGTTACATATTTTATAGAAATTAAAAGTAACTAGATAATATAAAAATTCTATATACGTTAACCGGACCTTGTATGAATATGTACGAGATATTTCGTGTACCCGACTATTTTTTATTTTAAATCAATCCCTCTGCACCTTGGAAGTGAGGATGGATTATTCAAATAGTGGACATCCCTTTTAATAAGGCTAACTAATTATGAAGAAAGAGAGAGTGAATTAGGGTTTGTGCCTTTTTGACTTCTTGTGGTCTTCTCTCTTTCTTCCCCAAATTAAGCTCTGATTAGTCTATCAAACACATGGCCATTACAATTTATAGTACAGTCAAACTTTTATATAACAATATTTTTATAAAATATTTATTCACTATAAAAATTGAGTTATTCTCCAAATCAAATATTATATTATGTTATATATAATATATATCTTCTATATCAACACTTGTCAAAAAAGTTTTCGAACACATGAAGTTTTTATAGAGAGGTTTGACCGTGTATTTTAATTGAACCTCTTATGCCTTTGTTTTTTTCTTGATTTGCAAATTTCAACTTCTTTATTGAATTAGACCACCGACTCCCCCTTTGATTTACCCCAAAACTCAACGAACTTATTGCACTTTTCTGTTTTATCTAATTTTATAAAATAAAAAAAATAGCATATGATAACGGTCATACTGATTGTGCCCCTATTCTTTCTACTAGTTTATCATTTTGTTTTTATTTTTATTTTTGAAAATTTTCAAGAAAATTCACAACCGTAGCCTTTCGAATGCGCACTGGATAATTCGTTTAGTGTATAATAATTCACAATTCACAGAGAAAATATAAATCATATTAGGCAAGCTCGATGTGACAAGCTCGATCTCATATCTCCCTTATGGATAACTACTCAACCAACCAATGGAACCAACCTTTATTGTCATAACTTGCTCATTTTTTTCTAATTCCCTATCATTGTTTTTTATGTTCTTTTAGATATCTATCTTGTTTTAGTCCAAAGTTTAGTCCTAAATTAAGGTATATTCCCAATAATATTTTTGTTTCTTGTGGTCGTTTGACTCGAACTGTTAGCGTAGTTTATACATAAAGAGATGAAGAAAATAATATTATATCCTGAAGGATCTTTCACAAAAGCATAAATTTAGTTATTTGCCTATCTCTTATCATTAAGAGTAATTTAAATTAGTACTAGCTAGTTGAAGTAATGAAAAAAATTTCTCTATAGAGAGACGAATGCAAAATAAAAAACAAAAATAAAAAATGAAAAAATAAAAAAAACGATGCTCACAAGCATTCGCATCGCTCCTTTATCTAATTGTTAATTGGCACAACTTCGAAAACAACCCACTCGATTGGAATAATATTCAATCTTGCTTCTAAAAATCTAAAATATTAGAAACAAGAGCTAGAACAACGGTGGGCGGGCCGATGATGATTCAAAATAAGTAATTTTTTTATTGTTTTCACACGTATTAAGAAATTCACTTTTAAACATTAATTAGCAATATAATTGATCATATTAACCTTTACTATTTCTTCACATAAATACTTCTAACACATACTCTAATGGCGTTGTAGGAAAAAAAATAATTAATTCATTCTTGAAGTTTGGAAAAATCACTTATTTTGGATCACAGAAAAAACACCAAAAAATTACTTATTGTGAACCGAAAGAAGTATTTCGGAAGACCAACCTGCACGGGTTTAAGTTCAAAATGGACAATACTTATCACACACTCGAGTCGTGACAACTACAGTTGTTGAATTTATTTCCCAAATCTGGTAATCAAAGTATATTGGCCAGAGAAAATAATGTAAGGAAATCGTTGAGGACCTAAAAATAATTTAATTTCAATAATTGATCCGAGAGTAATAAATGTACAAGTACTTGTAAGACCCCAAAAAAGAGTAATAAATCAACACTTTCGTGCATGAATTAACTATGTTTCCGATTTTCATTAACATATGCGAGAACTATTTTTTATACAACTTCAGAAGTCTTCTGCACTCTGTACTTATTACTGTATTCTGTGGGTTTCTTTTCCAATTTGACAATTAATACTCTCTAGCCACTCAAACTCTTTCTTTTTTCCATACGGTGTCTGATATTTATATTAGCGCCCGATTAAATTTGGATTCGCGCCGGAAAGTCTCATATTGGAGGTAAACCGCTCTCTAACAAATGCGACTCCATACCCAGGGACTCGAACTTGAAACCTCTGATTAAGGATGAAGGAGTATTTACTACTCCACCACAACCCTTGTTGGTAGCCACTCAAACTCTTATTGATACGTTAGTTTTAATTTGGGCATGACTAAACTAGCGATTTGGACAAAGATTTAGTTGAAACTCAAAAAAAAAAAAATTGAAAATGAGATGTAAAATAATTTCGTAAAGCTGAAATTGTATTTGAACATGCATTTTAATCGAAAAGAATCTGAAATTTTGTGAGTAGAAGACTTCAAAAACTAACTCTAGAGTTGTTTTTGGGATTTGAAGATTTTGTTTTGAAAATCTGCCGAGAGATGGTTAAAATCTATAAGCAAACAGATATTTAAAAATAAAATTTGATAAAAAACCCCATATTTTATGGCCAAATGGAAGTTAAATTTATAGTATGTTTGACCAAGTTTTTTTTTTTTATAACCAAAGCTGCTTTTCCTGTCAAAAATATTTTTTTCCCAAAGTTAAGGTGTTTTTCAAGCTTTTAAAAGAAAATCAAATACTTTTTAGTAGAAGCAAAAATATTTTTTCTTAGAAATAGAAAAAAGTAGTGTCTCCCCACAAGCATATTTGAGAATAAATAAACTTTTAAGTACTTTCTAAAAGTTTGACCAAATACTAATTATTATTTAAAAGTATTTTTTAAATTAATTAGCAAAACTTAATTAAGTTATTATGAATCTTATGATCAATGTGAAATATAATCCTTTCTAATATTTAAAAAAAGAACGTGTGACGTCAGACAATGTTAGAAAGATTCACATAGAATGGCACAGTATTTGTTTGGACGTAAATTTTAGGAATAAATGAGAGCCTTTTAGCATATACTACAAGTACAGTTAAATTTGTGATTTCAGGCGTGCTATAACATTTCTATAATTATAAGAACATATCATTAATTACTAAGTAAATTCTTAAATTTTAAACTTCTAAGTTTTTTAATATGTCATTTTTTTTAACAAACTGAAATAAAAATAGTGTCATGTGATATAAAACAAAAAAATAAATTCATTTGCTCAGAAACTAAAGCCATTTTTAATAATTAATAGGGTTTAGTCTTCAGCCTACTGAATCTATAGAGTATTCTTCTCTTCCTCATGTTTTATACATAAGTTCATTTTTGGTGACCAATGACTATTCCATCTTAGGATAATTTCGAGTTTTCTACGCATTCATATTTTTAAATTTAAAATATTAGAGCCATATGACAGGTTTGTGAGACTCGTCGCCCTAGTTAAGCTTATATTGGTCAATTTTAAATTTAAACTTTATAATTTCAATCTTTAAATTTTTTAAATTGTACTTTTAAAAATTTATAATGTTTTGTATCAAAAATATTGTGTTCGGTTCAACTCACTATATATAACTTCATCCGCATCTCCAAGCTTATATATACATATAATATACACTTTGTAGTACGCACACACATACTTATACATATAATTAATGGCAGAGCTACATGTATTCAAGGGATATTAATTGATACCTTTTCGTCAAAAAGTTATATTGTGTAGTTAGGTATTATTTTTTATTATATATATACACACTATATATTAATTCCTCTTAACCTCTTCATGGATTTACTTCTTTATATTTTATCCTTCTTAGTAAAAATTCTGGCAATGTTACTGCATATAGTGTATTTGTTGAGCTTCTTTCTTTGAAGAAAAAAAACAGTGGAATAATAAAGCAAAATTATAGAACAAAGTGGTGAAAATTGAATAAGAAGAAGCAAGAGGGACTTTATGGTAAAATAAATATTGGTCAAAATGGGGCAAAGTTTTCAAAAGGAAATTAAACAGACAAATAGGCGTGAGTGGTGGAAACAAAAGAAGCCTTTGTTGTGAAGGGACTTGCAAAAAGTAAAAAAAGCCTGCAAAAAATTCATCAAATATACTTCATTAAATTCCTATTCCTTTTCTTTTAAATCTTTTAAATAAAACAACAAACTGACAGAAGCAAGCTACAAACCTGAAAGAATTTGCAGGACAAAGTCAGATCCGCAGTTTACTTTACTCATTTTTTTAGCTAAAAAAAAAAAGCTGAGTCACTGACTTTTCTTACTCTAAACAATAAAAAAAATATTCCCAAAAAACCTAATTATTTTGTACTTTAAGAATCTAAACACTTCCATATTAATATAATTAAACCACAGATCTCTATAATAACAACCCATTTAGCTCTATTTTTGGTTTTAAGTAATGTTTTCAGTACAGTACTATTGATTATCAAGAATTCTTGAATCCAACAAATTTGCTGTCATTTTTTGGCTTTCCCTAAAGTATGAAAAATATAGGAAGAATCTGCAGATTTTTTGGTGATTTTCTGACAAGTATTAGTAAAATAGCTAGGTTGCCTAATGCTTATGGCATGATATTCATAAGCGGAACCAGAATTTGAAATTAATAAATTTAGAAATTTAAATCTTTTTACTTTATTAAATTTTAAATTAATAATTTATATATATTTAATAAATTTTTAAAAATAAAAACATGGTTCAAACTAAAATTATGAATTTGATCGGACCCGTAAATTGTATGCTAGCTCCACCCCTGATGGTATATTGCACTGAACCAATTAAAAGTCATTAACTTTTTTTAGAGAGGGTAGCAAATGATTTTGGTGGAAGTATGTGGTGTTAATCTGACAAAAAAAAAATGAAAGGATTTGGACAAAATATAGTGGATATTTGATTAGATCCAACCTGTTCTTTTTCTCTAACACAATCATTAGTTGTATTCAACCTAGGTGATTTTATTCACTAAGTATTTGATTGTACCTACTAATACTTTTGAAGGTAAAAAAAATTGTAATTTAACAATAGTTTTTTAGGTCTAAAAGAAGACTTAATCAAATCAATCAACGTTTAGTTGATGACATATATTAATTGTATTTTTTTTTTTTTGAAAACTTGTTTAATTACAATACGATCAAATTGAAAAGGGTCCTTCTATTGTGTGACATTTATAGTTGAGAAATATATATTTTTAGCCGTTCCAAAAAATAATACTCGGTAAAATATATATATATATATTATATATACTTTTGGATTAACAAATGCAATTCTTTTCGGCCAACCAACCAATTTTATATTTCGCCCTTGATTGTTTGGTGTAAGTTCTTAAGGTGCACTTACATATTATATTATACCTTATACAAACTTGAGATCGATCAGTAAATTATTACTTAATTCTATAAAAAGAAAAAAAAACTACAACTTACTTCAAGATGTAATTTTTTTATTTTTTATTTTGTTGAAAAAAGTGGGACTATAAAAATTATCAGAAGCTCAAAATATGTATGCATATGTGATTTAATTTTGAACCTTAAATGGAATTATTAACATTCATAATTCATATAACACATTCCATAATTCAAGATTTTTTTTTCTTTTGGGGAAAAGCAGCCAAATGGATTGACTCCAAATGCACAGTCAAACAATCAAACTACTACAATATTAGTATACTCATTAAGGGACAATACCCATGTATAGAAACAATAAAAATGGGCTAAAATGGTGCTCTCTATTAAATAGTACTAAAATGGAGGATAATTAAGAAGAGAATAGAAGCAAAAGAATAATTTCCAAATGATAAAGGAAAGAATTTAATTATATACAGTGAACGGGTAAAGAATTATTACATTATTAATAAAATTAACTGATTATGATAAATCATTTTTTTTTTAAAGAATTATACCATACTTATTATTACTAATAATTACTTACCCGTATAAAATATATATACTGTGCGTGTACAGAATTTAAACTCTAATCAAAATTCAAAATTTGAAAGAGGACAAATGGGGTGTGGTTTTAACGAGGTGAATTTCTTGCAAAAGCCTCCTAAATTCTAACATGCGGGGGAAGCTTAATATACAATACTTTCTCTATTTCAATTTTGATAATCTATTTTGTTTATCGAGACTCAATTTGATTAGTTTTAAAGCTAAATTAGATTAATTGAACTCAGCATTTTAAAATTAAAATTTAGATATTCCAATATAGGAGTATGAAAAGTAACTTAAGTTGTAATTTTTTTCATATTAATATGATAGAAAATTATTTAAAAAGTATTCAAACTTATATAATTTGTCTCTCGATACGCGAAATTTATCACTCTAAGGCCCCGTTTGCTCATAATTTTTTCTATTTTTTCAAAAATATGTTTGTCCATGAAATTTTCCAAGTTTTTAGAAATTTTTCGAAAATGAGTTTTTCAAAAAAGCTTTTTTCTTCACGCACAAAATTATAATTTTTTTCCAAGTGAAATACATGTCTAAATTAATTTCAAATTCTAAAAATTATTTTTCAACTTAACTTTAAATACTACTTTAAAAAAAAAAAATTATAGAGTAGTAATTTATATGTCCTAAGCGAAAGAAGTAATAGTAATGAGAAAGTCAAAAATCAAACAGTCCCTCGATAGTCAAAAAAATAGTACACTTATATTAACAACATTTGTATAGGCATCTGATGTGTGAAAATGATAGTAGTAGTATTAATGTTGGAGAAAATTACAAATTTTCATTTAAATATATTTTAATTTATTTTTTACCACCGCCAGTTTCTTCAGAATATGTTGTTGTGGTCAAAAAAACCAATCTCCAGTTTACACACAGTATTCTTTGTCGGGTGCTAAAGTTCATGCCTTTCTCTCTCTCTCTCTCTCTAGGTCTATAGGCTGCTCTCATCATCTGTCAATTCTATGTTCCTTTCCTTGTGGGATAATTCTCTTGCTTTTCTTTACTATTTACCAGGAGTAACTGAAAAAGAAAAAATTAAGAAATTATCGGTAAAAACTTACTCGCATCACATGTTTTATATTTTCTCTACTATATTTTATGTGATTTAGTCGAAGTAAAAGAGTTAAAGATGACTAATTGCATGAATTTGGACATAAAATTTTTAATATTTTTAAATTTAACATATTTAAAAACTATGTCAAAAGTACTGGAAGACATAATAGTTAACAATTTAAATTATATACTCCTATTTGCAAAAAATGGTTAAAAGAAGTTTCTTTGACACTCCAAATAATAAATATATCACATAAAGCGGAATGAAGAGTGTAATAAATTAAGGTAAATATATATATATATATATATATATTAATTAATTAGGATTTAATGGTATCGTTGTATGAGAAGACATGTACAACATATATGCATTGAATTATTTAAACACCAAATATGGACCAATTTTTAACCCTAGTCCACAGTTAAAAAAAGTATATACAGTAGATATAAAAAAAGAAAGAGAGATTTTTTCCCAATAAAAGTCAATGGTGAGGAAGAAAATATGACTAGGAATAGTAAAAAATGGAGTAACAAACAAGAAAAATAATGTAAAAAGTTGGAGAGAGAGATAAAAGGGAAGTGTGGAAAAAACAACTAGTACAAGTGTGGTGTGTGTGTGTGTGTTTTGTAAGTTAATTGCAAAGCAATGTCACAAGATTCTGAGGAGATAAAGACCATTGGAGAACACTGGAAATGGTCTGAAATGCAAGGCCTTGAACTTGTTGTCTCTGAACACAATAATAACAACTCTATTAAACCCAACCATCAAATTCAAGAAACCACAACACAACAACAAAAACAAGAAAGAGAAAAACAAGAAATGGAGGTTTCTGAAGGGAAAAAAGAAGGGAATGAAAAGCCAACTACTCAACCACAAGCAGTTGGTTTTGGGGAGTTATTCAGATTTGCTGATGGTTTAGACTATGTACTAATGTCAATTGGTTCACTTGGTGCTTTTGTACATGGCTGTTCTTTACCTTTGTTCCTTAGATTCTTTGCTGATCTTGTTAATTCTTTTGGCTCTTATGCTAATGATGTTGATAAGATGACTCAAGAAGTTTTAAAGGTAAACCAACCTCAATTTCACTTATAAATAAACAAAGCTAATTCCTTTTTTCTTCTTGATAATGTTTTGGTTTTCTTTACTTTGCAGTATGCATTTTACTTTTTAGTTGTGGGTGCTGCTATATGGGCATCTTCTTGGGCAGGTAAAAAAAAATTCATAAAAATTGAATCTTTATTATAAAGATTGAATTTTTATTGTAAAAATTGAATCTTTTTTGGTTCAAGAGTTGGTTTTTAGGATTCTTGGTTGTAATGGTTTTGCAGAGATATCATGTTGGATGTGGACTGGAGAAAGACAAACAACAAAGATGAGGATTAAATATTTGGAAGCTGCTTTGAACCAAGATATTCAATACTTTGATACTGAAGTTAGAACTTCTGATGTTGTCTTTGCAATTAACACTGATGCTGTTATGGTCCAAGATGCCATTAGTGAGAAGGTGAACATACTTCAAAAATTGATTCTTTTTTCATTTTTGGATAATGGGTAAAATGCATACTGCAAAG
>ML383656.1:25944-42192 GCA_005239525.1 Nicotiana knightiana
TTTTTTTTTTTTTTTTTTTTTTTTTTTGTGCAGTTGGGTAATTTTATTCATTATATGGCTACATTCGTATCTGGATTTGTGGTGGGATTTACAGCAGTGTGGCAATTAGCTCTTGTTACTCTTGCTGTAGTTCCTCTAATTGCTGTAATTGGTGCTATTCACACTATTACATTAGCTAAGCTCTCTGGAAAAAGTCAAGAAGCACTTTCAAAGGCAGGGAACATTGTTGAACAGGTAAAAGAATAATGGTAGTACATATTATGTGAAACTAAGCTCAGCTAAGAAGGGAAGCGTTGGCGTAACTTGCTGCCACGTGACCAGGAGGTCACGGGTTCGAGTCGTGGAAACAGCCTCTTGCAGAAATGCAGGGTAAGGCTGCGTACAATAGACCCTTGTGGTCCAGCCCTTCCCCAGGCCTCGCGCATAAAGGGAGCTTAGTCCACCAGCTGCCCTTATTGTTTTAAGCTCAGTTAAGATAAAATATCCTCTGCTTTTTTCTATTGGTTTACTGAAGTGTAGCCAAATTGCAGACAGTAGTTCAAATTAGGACAGTACTGGCATTTGTTGGTGAGTCAAAAGCAATGCAAGCATACTCAGCAGCACTTAAAGTTTCTCAAAAGATTGGTTATAAGAGTGGATTCTCAAAAGGATTGGGACTTGGGGCTACATATTTCACTGTTTTCTGTTGCTATGCTCTTCTTCTATGGTACGGCGGCTATTTGGTTAGGCATCATTATACCAATGGTGGACTTGCCATTGCAACAATGTTTGCTGTTATGATAGGTGGACTGTAAGTACTTAGCATTGTACAATAACGTGTAGAATTCGTTTACTTTTATTTTTAAAGAAGCTTAATTGCTTAAAGATTTCTACTTTATCGATAGGGCTTTGGGACAATCTGCTCCTAGTATGACTGCATTTGCAAAGGCCAGAGTTGCAGCAGCCAAGATTTTCCGAATTATCGATCATAAACCGAGCGTCGACAGAAACGCCAAAACGGGCTTGGAATTGGACTCCGTTAGTGGGCAACTAGAGCTTAAAGATGTTGATTTCTCCTACCCTTCAAGGCCAGAAACCAAGATTCTCGACAATTTCAACCTCATTGTTCCGGCCGGAAAGACCATTGCTTTAGTTGGAAGCAGTGGTTCTGGAAAAAGCACTGTGGTCTCCCTTATTGAAAGATTTTATGATCCCACCTCAGGTTAGCTCAACTTTGCACAATGACCTCATTATTGAACTGAATATCAGCAATGTGCCTTTATAAATTGGATAATTACATTTTTGGGCCGCCCTAAAAAATAATAGCCGGCAAATGTATATGTGTTGCGTATTAAGTATAAGTATATATATATATATATATATATATATATATTTATCTAATATACATCGTATATACATAATCAGTGTATATGTGTTGTATACTTTGTCTAGCGCCCATAATTAATTTCGGCCGATGAGCCAAAAATGAAAAAATCCCTTTATACATTCACACATCCTGTGATGGGCATCTTAATGAAATGTTTGGTAGTTGAAGTGAATTCCATGTGTTTATGTGGAGACATGTTTCGGAATGAGAATCTCAGCTAATAATTAGTTTGTATGAAGGACAACTTCTGCTTGATGGGAATGACATAAAGACACTGAAGTTGAAATGGCTGAGACAGCAAATTGGGCTTGTGAGCCAAGAACCAGCACTCTTTGCTACCAGCATCAAAGAAAACATATTATTAGGACGGCCGGATGCAACTCAAATTGAAATTGAAGAAGCTGCTAGAGTTGCCAATGCACATTCTTTCATAATAAAGCTTCCTGATGGTTTTGATACTCAGGTTAGTTAATAAAAAAATTATTCCAAATCCTTAATTTTTTGGGAAATTTGCATTGTATAGCCGCCCTCCAAAATAATAGCCGGAAAATGTGTTAAAATTCTTGCACCAAACAAGCTACTTTAGACTCAACTAATTATGTAGCATTAAAGATCTAGCAGATATATCATTAAATGTTGTAAATTTTCTTCTACATTCCATATGCTATTAAATGTGTGTGACATTTAATATTACTCATGTTGGGTCCCACCAGTTTGTGGAAGATGGACTGGATATAAGTTTGATGGTAGAGAATGCCTCAGAGTGAGCTCTAAAATAAGGTTGATGTTCCTTTAGTCAATGGGCATAAAAAGAAATCTTTTTTTTTCCTTCATATAAAGGATGACTTTAGCCTTAGGCAAAGGCAAATTCAGTGGTTTTGTTGAATGGTCAAAGTTTATGTCTTACAAGGTACATTTTGATTGTAAATCATTTCACAAAGATGCTTTCATTACTCTCACTTGTATTGGTTTTTGTGTCTAAATTGTTTTTGTTTGGTCAACAAACAAACCTTATATTTTTTTAATGAAGTCAATGTTTGTAGGGGGACTGGTCGTTCATTTAAGAAATAGGTAACATGGGTTTCAGTCAACAATGCATGTGCAGGAACAAGTTTTTATTTTAACTATTCATGTGAAAACAAAAGACTTGTTGAAACCTTTAGTAGTTGGAGAGATGACAAAAAAAAAAAAAAAATTAGAAAAAACATGTAGGGTTATCGGTTGGATTGTAATAAACCTGTATCCAAAAAACAAATAAATATTTTCTTGGAATTTATGGTTTTCACAGGATATAAGGGTCACTTCTTTGGATAGGTAAAAAAATAAAAAGTTGAATGGGAAGTTAGCAAAGTTGATAATAGCCGGAGATAATTACCTATGTTGTGCGGATTCTCCAAAATGTTGCCGCGCCCGTATCAGATCCTCCAAAATTACACTACTTTTGGAGGACCTGACACGCACTCACTAACATTTTCGGAGAGTCCGAGCAACATAGATAATTACTGGACTGTTATAACAGTTTTATTTTATGAATAAATTTCATAATAGAATTTGGCCTTGATCTTTTTATAAGATGTTATTAGTCAAGATCAAACTTTTATTTGTTAATTTGAACGAAAAATGACACTGAGTTCTGCGTTGCATATAGTATAGATTATTTTGGTGTTTCAAGTTAGACCAACAGAAACTCATGTGTAGTTGGACATTGCAGGTAGGGGAGAGAGGAGTACAATTATCAGGTGGACAGAAGCAGAGGATTGCAATAGCAAGGGCCATGCTTAAGAATCCAGCAATCCTTCTCTTAGATGAGGCGACTAGCGCTTTAGATTCTGAATCAGAAAAACTAGTGCAGGAGGCTCTAGACAGGTTCATGATTGGACGAACGACTCTCGTAATTGCTCATCGCCTGTCCACCATCCGAAAGGCTGATCTAGTGGCCGTACTACAACAAGGCAGTGTTTCTGAAATTGGATCGCATGATGAGCTTATGAGTAAAGGAGAGAATGGTATGTACGCCAAGCTCATCAAAATGCAAGAAGCAGCTCATGAAACAGCTCTTAATAATGCCAGAAAGAGCAGTGCGAGGTATCTAATACACCATATATCGCGGTCTTGACCTTTGTTGTGAACAAGAATTTAATGCTCTTCAACATTTTCTTTTTTGCAGGCCCTCGAGCGCAAGGAACTCCGTAAGCTCACCAATCATCACTAGAAACTCTTCCTACGGTCGATCACCATACTCCCGCCGGTTGTCTGACTTTTCTACATCGGACTTCAGCCTCTCCCTTGATGCTGCATATTCTAGTTACCGACATGAAAAGCTTGCATTCAAGGACCAAGCTAGTTCGTTCGGCCGGCTTGCAAAGATGAACTCTCCTGAGTGGACTTACGCTTTAGTTGGTTCCATCGGTTCTGTCATTTGTGGTTCACTTAGTGCTTTCTTTGCATATGTCCTGAGTGCTGTTCTTAGCGTGTATTACAATCCTGACCATGCTTACATGAGCAAACAAATTGCAAAATACTGTTATCTTTTGATTGGAGTTTCGTCGGCTGCTCTCATTTTCAATACTCTACAGCATTTCTTCTGGGATGTAGTGGGGGAGAATTTGACAAAACGGGTGAGAGAAAAAATGCTGGACGCCGTGCTTAAAATGGAAATGACATGGTTTGATCAGGAAGAAAATGATAGTTCAAGAATTGCAGCAAGGCTAGCTCTCGACGCCAACAATGTTAGGTCTGCCATTGGGGATAGAATATCCGTCATTATGCAGAACTCAGCTCTCATGCTAGTTGCATGCACTGCAGGATTTGTACTGCAGTGGCGTCTCGCCCTTGTCCTCATTGCTGTCTTCCCTGTGGTTGTTGCGGCAACTGTTTTACAGGTGAGTTCACAGAAATTCAACTCAATTTGCATAGCATGTTAATTAATCAGTTAGCAAATTCTTCAGAAAAGACCAACAGCCTCCACCGTAGAACATGTATATAAGTTATTATGGTTTACATTAGTTTTAGATTATATTTTCGTAGAGCGCTGAATAATCTGTATTCTCCACCAGAAAATGTTCATGACGGGATTCTCAGGAGACCTAGAAGCTGCTCATGCCAAAGCCACACAACTTGCTGGGGAAGCTGTAGCTAATGTAAGAACAGTTGCTGCCTTCAATTCAGAAACAAAAATCGTCAACCTTTTCAACTCCAGCCTCCAAACTCCACTTAGGCGCTGCTTCTGGAAGGGACAGATTGCAGGAAGTGGTTATGGGATAGCTCAATTCTTGCTTTATGCTTCCTATGCCCTCGGCCTTTGGTATGCCTCGTGGCTTGTCAAGCACGGGATATCTGACTTCTCGAAGACCATCCGTGTTTTCATGGTCCTCATGGTTTCTGCTAACGGTGCAGCTGAAACATTAACCTTAGCCCCTGACTTCATCAAGGGTGGCCGGGCAATGCGCTCAGTTTTCGACCTCCTTGACCGTAAAACAGAAGTTGAGCCTGATGATCCAGATGCCACCGCTGTCCCTGATCGTCTTCGCGGTGAAGTGGAATTTAAGCATGTAGACTTCTCATATCCCACTAGGCCTGATGTCTCAATATTCCGTGATTTAAATCTTCGTGCACGAGCTGGAAAAACTCTTGCTCTTGTTGGACCAAGTGGGTGCGGAAAAAGCTCGGTCATTGCACTTATAGAGCGGTTTTATGAGCCATCATCCGGACGTGTCATGATAGATGGCAAAGATATTCGAAAGTACAACCTTAAATCTTTGAGAAAACACATTGCCGTGGTGCCACAAGAGCCTTGCCTCTTTGCTACCACCATCTACGAGAACATTGCTTATGGACATGAATCAGCAACCGAAGCTGAGATAATCGAAGCAGCAACCTTGGCAAACGCCCACAAGTTTGTATCTGCATTGCCTGATGGCTACAAAACATTTGTCGGAGAAAGGGGAGTTCAATTATCTGGTGGACAAAAGCAAAGAATTGCTATCGCTCGTGCTTTCCTAAGGAAAGCAGAGCTAATGCTTCTGGACGAAGCAACAAGTGCTCTTGATGCAGAGTCCGAAAAATGTGTACAAGAAGCACTGGATCGTGCTTGTGCAGGAAAGACGACTATTGTGGTTGCACATAGGCTATCTACAATCAGAAATGCACATGTAATCGCGGTGATAGATGACGGGAAAGTAGCAGAACAAGGTTCTCATTCTCATCTGTTGAAGAACTACGCGGACGGAATTTATGCACGCATGATACAACTACAAAGATTTACACATGGTGAAGCTGTGAATATGGCAACAGGCTCTACTTCTTCTGCACGTCCTAAGGAAGATCAAGATTGAGAAACTTGAAATTATGGCTAAAAGAAAATACCACTAGAAAAGGAGTATACCTCGTGTAACACCCTTATTATTTTTTGGATGCTAATTTCTTGTTCACTATTTCTAGTATAGTATAGTATAATATGTGCATTAATCTAAAATTTAAAATTGTCCTTCAACCTTCACTCTTGGTCTCCCGTCATCATAGTTAGCTTCATTTCTTTTTATTGGTACAGATAAATTCATCTGATAGGTCACGACTTCGAGACATGGAATCAGACAGCGAAGCTTGCATTAGGGTAGGTTGTCTAAATCACTCTCTTGGAATGCGGTCCTTTCCTAAACGCTACGTAAACACGGTATGCTTCGTCCATCGGGTTTCCCTCTAGATAAATTCAACTGATAGGTTACGCGTTCGAGCCGTGGAATCAGCCACCGAAGTTTGCATTTTGCATTAGGGTAGGTTGCCTATATCATACTTTCTTGGGTGCGGTACTTTCCTAAACCTTACATAAACATAGGGGTGCGGTCGTTTATTGAACCCTGCATCAACACGAAAAAAAGAGTTGGGGGTGGGGGTGGGGGTGGGGGGAGTTTCATTTTACTATCTTTGTGGGGACCTAGTGCTAATGTTTCATTATTTACTCCGTAAAAGGGTCAAAAGATTGACACATTATAGGATTGATTTTAATGTCCTTTGGTTAGAAAGTCTTTGAACATCTATTTATATATGTCTCATTTGACAAGTTCTTCATAATGTAGAAACAAGATCCATTATAAGTGGTAACTTTGAAAAAACAAAGGACATATTTATGTCCCACTCCTATCAATTCAACTACCAAATCAACCTAATTGGACCCTACTTAGTCCACTAATTAACCGTGAAATGCGTCGAATACAAACGTTAATTATGATAGCCTAGGGTACCTTATTGATGACAACCTTAATCAAGATTGTTAGATTTGTGTCACTTTTCAGACAATTGTGTGGATTGATAAGCCTTTGAGACTGTACAAAATGGGACCAAAAAATGTTGGAATTTCCGACAAGATTATAAGTCATAATCCAAGCAAGATATGATCTGCAAATTTGGACCGTTTGATGTTGATGGTGTTCGGGAGGGAGGTAGAAACCGAGCTACGTGTCCGGTTGAACGCAGTAACTTTCGTTCACCAGCGTATCTTGTGTTAAGAAATTCATTAAATATATATAAATATTAAATTTAGAATCCATTCGAAATTAGCACTTAAAATTCAGAACCCATAAAATTAAAATCGTGGATGTCGCGGGAGGGAGTGTCTATCAATACCTAAAAATGATAGTGATTTGTGAAGTGGAAGAAGGGGAAGGAAACAACATTATTGAGTGAGGGAGGTTCACGTGGTTGAGTGGTTCCACATGAGAAAGAGAAAGCAATTAATTGATGAAGTTTATATAGCAAAAGAAACAAAACAAAACAATGATATATATTTGTGAAAACGTTGTTTGTGAGTACACATAATGGGGTTTCTGGTGGTGGGAAGTGCACGAGTGAAAAGTAGCAAAAATTGGGCATTAAAAGTTGATAAAGATAGTATATATAATGCTTTTCTTCATCATGATCGTAACGGCATTATTTTTTGCAGTGGCAAAAACACGTTGCAGTAACGGGCATCATCTGCACTGAGGGTGTCCGAACTGAATCGAACCCAGAAATTGCACCAAATCAATTAGGTTTGGTTTGATTTGATTTAGTATTGAGTAAAAAAATTCAAACCAAACTGACATATAAATATATAATTTTTATATATACTTTTAAGATTTTATATATAATTTTCCTTAAAATATATCTAGAAATATTTTGCATCCTCTCATGGGATGTAACGTTTAATAGAACTATAAAGTACACTTATTTTTATTTATTTTAATTAATTGATTGTATCTTTTTCTTATCAAATGTTATTGAAATACGTCAATCAACTCTTTGTTCTTTTATATTCATATGTCAACATTTCTTATATCTTTTTCGAATTTGAAGTGGTATTTTGATAATTTAGAACATATCATTATTTAGGTATCATATTGATTTTTATGTTTAATAAATTAAATTTGATTAACCTTGAAAGCGTACATCAACAAAAAATTATTGTTCGACGACTAAGAAAATAACTATTATTTGTTACTAAAAGAATTCTCCCATAAGAATATTTTAATATATTATACATTTATTAAGTTTTTTAATTTTTAGTAAATATATATTCAATTAATAAAAGGTTTATTTATAGTAAAATTAAAATAATATTCATGTAAAAAAAATCGAAAAATCCGAAAACCCGACAAAACTGAACCAATCGTTTGATATAGTTGTAATCATATAATTGCAAGAAATTATAGATATAACCCTATAATTTTTAAAATATATATTGAAAATATTGAAGGCAGAACTCATATGGTTTAAATCATTTTCTGTAAATAAGTGGAATTTTGATAATATACTGACAGTAGTTTGAGCAAAATTGTGTGGTTGTAAAAGATATGAAACTACCTCTTTGCTTAATAAATTTGAATATCCAATTTGATATAACTTGTATAGTATGATTCTAGTTTATTACTCCATATGTTGGGGAAAACTCCATTCGAATCCATTTATTTTTCACCGACAAACCTATGCTCAAAAATTTAAAATAATTTGCGCATGATTCTTGGTGGTCTAAATGTATCTTGTCTTTAAAATGAATTATTTTTCTTGATAACATTAATTGTACATTTGGAACTGGCATTTTATTATTTCGTACTTTTCAAATGTACATAGGTTAACTGTTAAGACACACTGACTGGTTGGGTTTTCTTGATCGGTAGGGGTCTTCTAAGTCCCTAATACCTTTTTCCGTCGAGTTTACTTATTCACTATTGAGTTCTCACACTTCTTAAGAAATAAGAAATAATTTTTCTATATCACTCCTATTTATTATATGTTGAAAAATAAATTGAAAACAAAAATACTTAATAAGAAGGGTAAAATAGGTATAAAATAATAAATTATCCATTGATTTTTCAAACTAGACAAGTGTGATATGACCCGATAGGTCATCTAGAATTTTAAACCTTAATTCTGTGTTTCGAAGCCTCCAGTAGCTTCTTTAAGCCTTCCTCGATTTGCATGCGCAATCCGAGTATTTTTTCCGGAAGGTTTTTATGTTAAAAATTGATAAAACATGAAATTTTGCTTTAAAAATTCATTTGGGCCGACTTCGGTCGATGTTTTTGAGCAAACGGACCCGGATCCATATTTTGACAATCCTGATGTGTCCATATCGTGATTTGGGACCTGAGCGTATGCTTGGAATTGAATTCGGAGGTCCCTAACTCGAGTTATCGCATTTTGACGAAAATTTAAAGTTTAAAGGCTTAATGAATTTAAAGATTTTACTAATGTTTGACTTTGTTGATACCGGGTCCGTCTTTTGTACCCCTTTTTGCATGTCCCCTCCCAACAATACATGTTAAATCCTTATTTGTTGTTATGTTGTTCGTATATTTTTGTCTGCACATGTTTCTTTACGTGGATGTCCTATCATAGCCTCATCACTACTTCGTCGAGGTTAGGCTCGACACTTACGAAGTACATTGGGTCGGTTGTACTCATACTACACTCTTCACTTCTTGTGTAGTTTTTGGTACTGGTCTCAGCTGTACGTGAGGTGCATCAACTCAGATTATCATTTGGAGACTCGAGGTAGATTTGCCGGCGTCCACAAACCTTGAAGTCCCCTTCAATTTTTCCTATTTGCTTTTCATTTCATTCGAGACAATTGTATTTGTTTCAAACCCTATTTTGTAGAGATTTTAGAAGCTCGTTTACATGTGACTCCAGATCTGGGTCATACTAGATATTGGATTATGTTGCTATTTCGTGCTTCATTTTTTCATTTTATTTCTGTCTAATTGGTTAAATTGTTTAAAGTGTTTAAGTATTGGTAAAAGAATTACTCTAAGAGGCTATGGAGTTTAGGAACAATTTCACTTCTATTCTTCTCTATCGTGCGATTTTATTCGTGGGAATTTCGGGTCGTGATAAGTTGGTATCAGAGCACTAGATTACCTAGGTCTCACGAATCACAAGCGGGCTTAGTAAAGTCTAGAGGATCGGTACAGAGACGCCTGTACTTATCTTCAAGAGGGTATGGAGTTTAGGAACAATTTCACTTCTATTCTTCTCTATCGTGCAATTTTATTCTCTCATTGATAATTGAATTCTTGTACTCTTGTTCTCTCACATATTGCGAGAACACGTACACAGTAGCCGGAGCCCCCAATGGAAGCTCCTACTAGGGGCAGAGGGTGAGGTCGCGCCAGGGGGCGAGACAGAGGCAGGGCTCAGCCTAGAGCTCGAGTAGTAGCACCATTAGTGGAGCCTTAGGTGGACTTTGATGAGGAGGTTCCAGCTCAGACTGTACCTATTGGACCAGCTCAGGTCCCGGAGGGGTTCATCGCCACCCTAGTGCTTCAGGGCGCTCTAGTCCGTTTGGTGGGACTTATGGATTGTGTGGCCCAGTCCAGTGCATTTCCTGTGGCACCAGTCGTCTCTCAGGCTGGGGAGGAGCACAGACTCCCACTATTCACACTCAGGAGCAGATGGCTCCCCAATATCAGTCTCTAGTAGCCCCGCCAGTTGGGGTAGTTCAACCAGTTATTGCGGCACTGGCCGGTGATAGGCCCGCCATGTCTTCTGAGGCATTATTGAGATTGGACAAGTTTACTAAGCTCTTTCCAGTTCACTTCAATGGTTCACCTTCTGAGGACCCACATGATTATCTTGATCGGTGCCATGAGGTGTTGCGGAACATGGGTATAGTTGAGACCAATGGGGTCGATTTTGCTGTATTTTAGATGACGGGTTCCGCAAAGAGGTGGTGGAGAGATTACATGTTGACCAGATCAACTGGGTCGCCTACACTTACTTGGGAGCAGTTCTCACAGCTATTTCTAGAGAAGTTTCTCCCTATCACACTGAGAGAGGATTACCGCAGGCAATTCGAGCGTCTCCAGTAGGGCGATATGACTGTTACTCAGTACGAGAATCGTTTTGTGGATCTAGCCCGTCATGTTCTCCTTCTGCATCCTACTGGGAGAGAGAGAGAGAGAGAGAGAGGGTGATGAGGTTTAATGATGGACTCGCTCACCCTATCAGGCTACAGATGGCCAAGGAGACCGAGGGTGAGATTTCTTTTCAGACGGCTGCTAATGTTGCTAGGTGGATCGAGTGGTTCTTGCGCAGGAGAGTGGGAAGGGGTCTGATAAGAGGCCTCGTCATTCCGGTGGTTTCAGTGGCGCCTCATCTGGAGTCAGGGGTACTTTTGGTAGAGGCCATCCTCCCAGGCCGTATGTCTCATCCCGATCAGCTAGCCTACAGTTGACCACCAGCTCCTATTAGTGCATCTCCACTCCAGAGTTTTCAGGGTGGTTACTCAGATCGCCAGGGTCAGCAGTCACAACAACCGAGGTCAAGTTATACTTGTGGTGACCCGAGACACATTGCTATATTTTTCCCTCAGGCACCAGGAAGCTCATATCAGCAGGGTTCTCGTGCCTTGGTTACGGCACCGGTTGCTTCACCGCCTGCTCAGCCAGCTAGAGGCAAGGGTAAGGCAGCCAGAGGTGGAGGTCAGGCTATTAGAGTTGGACGTCAGGCCGTTAGAGGTGGAGGTCAGCCAGTTAGAGGTCGTCCCAGAGACGTGGTTCAAAGTGGTGGGGCCCCGCCCCGATGTTATGCTTTCCCAGCTAGGACTGAGGCTGAGTCATCTGACGCTGTTATCGCACGTATTGTTCCAGTTTTCCATAGAGATGCTTCAGTTCTATTTGATACAGGCTCTACTTATTCTTACGTGTCATCCCACTTTACTTCATATCTGGTTGTGCCTCGTGATTCTTCGAGTGCTCCTGTGTATGTGTCCACACCTGTGGAAAATTCTATCCTAGTAGATCGTCTTTATCTTTCGTGTATGGTTACTATTGGGAGTCTTGAGACTAGCGTAGATCTCCTACTTTTCGATATGGTAGATTTTGATATCATCTTGGGTATGAATTGGATGTCACCTTATCATGCTATATTGGATTGTCACGCCAAGACGGTGACCTTAGTCTTGCCGGGGTTGCCTCGGTTAGAGTGGAGGAGGACTCCTAGCCATTCTACCAGTAGGGTTATCTCTTATGTGAAGGCTCGACGTATGGTCGAGAAGAGGTGTCTAGCTTATTTGGCTTATGTCCGCGATTCTAGTGCGGGGGTTCCTTCTATGGATTCAGTACCAGTTGTTTGTGAGTTTCTAGAGGTGTTTCTGCAGATCTGTCGGGGATGCCACCCGATAGAGATACTGACTTCTGTATTGATTTGGCTCCAGGCACTCAGCCCATTTCTATTTTGCCATACCGTATGGCCCTGCCAGAGATGAAATAATTGAAGGAGAAGTTTCAAGATTTTCTTGATAAGGGCTTCATTAGACCTAGTGTCTCACCCTGGGGTGCACCTGTGTTGTTCGTGAGAAGGATGGGTCGATGAGGATGTGCATAGGTTATCGGCAATTGAACAAAGTCACCATCAAGAACAAGTATCCATTGTCGAGGATTGATGACTTATTTTATCAGCTTCAAGGTGCCAAGGTCTTTTCAAAGATTGATTTTAAGTCTAGCTACCATCAGTTGAGGATTAGGGCATCTGAGGTCCCTAAGACAACTTTTCGGACTCGATATGTGCATTATGAGTTTCTAGTGATGTCATTTGGGCTGAAAAATGCCCTAGAAACATTTATTGATTTGATGAACCGGGTGTCAAGCCCTATTTGGATTCCTTTGTGACTGCCTTTATTGATGATATCTTGATCTACTCCCCCAGTCGAGAGGAGCACGAGCAGCATCTTTGGATTGTACTTCAGACTCTGAGAAATAGCCAGTTGTATGCCAAGTTTTCAAAGTGCGAGTTTTGTTGGACTCATTCTTGGGGCATGTAAAGTCGGCAGAGGGCATTTAGGTGGATCCTAAGAAGATCGAGGCAACTCAGAACTGGCCTAGACCCACTTCAGCCACGGAGATCCAGAGTTTCTTAGGTTTGGTGGTTATTACCGTCGGTTTGTGAAGGGGTTTTCATCTATAGCAGCCCCATTAACTAGATTGACACAGAAGGGTGTCCCGTTTAGATGGTCAGACGAGTGGGAGTCGAGCTTTCAGAAGCTCAAGACTGCTTTGACTACAACGCCGGTGCTGGTGTTGCCCACAGGTTCGGGATATTACACGGTGTATTGCGATGCCTCTTGTGTTGGGCTCGGTGCAATATTGATGCAGGATGATCGCATATGCATCACGGCAGTTGAAGGTTTATGAGAAGAATTACCCTGTTCATGACTTAGAGTTGCGACCATTGTTCATGTGCTGAATATTTGGAGGCACTATTTTTACGGCGTGTCGTGCGAGGTATTAAAGGATCACCGAAGTCTACAATATTTGTTCAAATAAAATTATCTCAATATAAGGCAGAGGTGGTGGTTGGAGCTATTGAAAGACTATGATATCACCATCTTGTATCATCCCGGGAAGGCCAATGTGGTGGCCGATGCCTTGAGTAGAAAGGAAGTGAGTATGGGAAGCATTGCGTATATTCCAGTTAGTGAGAGGCTGCTTGCTGCAGATGTTCAGGCCTTGGCCAATCAGTTTGTGAGTTAGATGTTTCAAAGCCCAATCGTGTTTTAGCTTGCATAGTTGCTCGGTCTTCCTTGTATGAGCGCATCAAAGAGCGGCAATATGATGACCCTCATTTGCTTGTCCTTAGGGACACGGTGGTTCCAAGAAGGTTGTTGTTGGATACGATGAAGTCTTGAGGATGCAGGGTCGTATTTATGTGCCCAATATAGATGGACTTCGTGAGTTGATTTTTGAGGAGGCCCACAGTTCTCGGTATTCTATTCATCCGGGTGCCTCCAAGATGTATCGGGACTTGAGGCATCATTATTAGTGGATAAGAATGAAGAAGGATATAGTTGCATATGTAGGTCGGTGTCTAAATTTTCAGCAAGTAAAGTATGATCATCAGAGACCTGGTGCTTTGCTTTAGAAGTTAGAGATCCCTGAGTGGAATTGAGAGCGTATCACTATAGATTTTTTTGTAGGACTCCATGGACTTAGAGGAAGTTCGACGTGGTATGGGTTATTTTGGACAGGCTGACCAAGTCAGCGCCTTTCATTCCTCCCATTCTTCAGAGTGGTTGGCTAAGATCTACATCCGCGAGATCGTCCGTCTTCACAGTGTTCCCGTATCTATCATTTTTTATCGAGGTTCGCAGTTCACCTCGCACTTATGGAGAGCAGTATAATGTGAGTTAAGCAAGCGGGTTGAGTTGAGCACAACATTTAATCCTCAGACGGATGGACAGTTCGAGCGCACTATTCAGATATTGAAGGATATGCTCTGCGCTTGTGTTATAGATTTTGGGGGTTCTTGGGATCAGTTCTTTCCACTTGCGGAGTTTTCCTACAACAACATCTACTAGTCGAGCATTCATATGGGCCCCTATGAGGCATTATACGGGAGGCAGTGCCGATCGCTAGTCGGATGGTTCGAGTCTGGGGAGGCTCAGTTGTTGGGTACAGATTTGGTACAGGAGGCCTTGGATAAGGTTAAGATTATTCAGGATCGACTTCGCATAGCTCAGTCTAGGCAGAAGAGTTATGTTGGCCGTCGAGTTCGTGATGTTGCATTCATGGTCGGAGAGAGAGTATTGCTTCGAGTTTCACCTATGAAGGGTGTAATGAGGTTTGGGAAGAAGGTCAAGTTGAGCCCTAGGTATATCGGACCATTTGATATTCTTGAGAGAGTGGGTGAGGTGGCTTATAGGCTCGCATTGCCACCTATTTTCTCAGCAGTCCATCCGGTGTTCCATGTGTCTATGCTTCGGAAGTATCACGGTGATCCGTCCCATGTGTTAGATTACAGCACAGTCCAGTTGGACAAGGATTTGAATTATGAGGAGGAGCCGGTGGCTATTCTAGCCCGACAGGTTCGACAGTTGAGGTATAAGAGTTATCCTTCAGTTCGTGTGTAGTGGAGAGGTCAGTCGGTCGAGGCAACTACTTGGGATTCCGAGTCGGACATGCGGAGTAGATATCCACACCTTTTCACCAGTCCAAGTACTTTTCTATGTTCATTCGAGGATGAACAGTTGTTTTAGAGGCGGAGAATGTGGTGACCTGATAGGTCATCTTGAGTTTTAAACCTTAATTCTGTGTTTCAAAGCCTCCAATAGCTTCTTTAAGCCTTCCTTGATTTGCATGCACAGTCCGGGTGCTTTTCCGAAAGGCTTTTATGTTAAAAATTGATAAAACATGAAATTTTGCTTTAAAATTTTATTTGGTTGACTTCGGCCAACGTTTTGAGCAAACTGACTCGAATTCATGTTTTGACAATTTCGTGGGTCCGTATCATTATTTGGGACGTGGGCGTATGCCCGGAATCGAATTCGGAGTTCCCTAGCTCGAGTTACCGCATTTTGTAGAAAATTTGAAATTTAAAGGCTTAATGAATTTAAAGATTTGACCAATATTTGACTTTATTGATACCGGGTCCATATTTTGGTTCTGAAACACGTTATAGGTCCATTACTATATTTATGACTAGTCTGTCAAATTTGATAAGAAACATAGGTTGTTTTATGTGATTCGGGTGTCCGTTTGTTGAAATAGAAGTTCTTAAGTTTAATTGAAAGTTTCATTTGATTTGGTGTCTGATTAGTAGTTTTAGGTGTTATTTTGGTGTTTTCATCGTGCGAGCGAGTTCGTATGAGGTTTTTGGACTTGTGTTCATGTTTGGTTTGGAGCCCCGAGGGCTCGCGTGAGTTTCAGATAGGCTACGAAGTGATTTTTGAACTTAAATGGAATGTTGGTGCATCAGGTCTACAGATCTCGCATTTGCGAGGACTTGATCGCAAATGCAAGCCTCACAATTGTGAAGTCAGGCTCGCATTTGCGAAGATGGAGGGGGCTGGGTCAGCTTCGCTTTTGCGAAGAGAAGTCCGTAAATGCGATGGGGGCAAGGTTCGCATTTGCGGACATATGGTCGCATTTGCGACTGGAAGCATATTAAGGCAGACTCGCATTTGCGAGTCAAATGTTTGCTTTTGCGAAAGCCTTGGCTTGCATTTGCGACACTATATGTCTCTTGTGCTAAGATATCAAGCTCAGATATTTTTCGCATTTGCGAAGAATTGATCGCAATTGTGAACTTTGTGTTGCAATTGCGATAACCGCAGCTAGGTAAAATAAGGAAAAAACTAGATTCTAGTTCATTCTTTCATATTTTCAAACCTAGAAACCTAAGAAGCGATATTTCCTAGAGCTCTTCTTCCCCGATTCATTGGTAAGTGATTCTAACCTATTTTCTTTCAATTACTCATTACATTTCATAAGATTTCAACCTAAAATCTAGGATGTTCATGGTAGAAATTGGGGATTTGGGTAGAATTAGAAATTTTAAAGTGGCTCTTACTTTTTCAAAACAGTGCACCTTTCTCCTTATTTCATTAGTTCCACTCAAAAGCCAAACCAACC
>ML383658.1:0-13598 GCA_005239525.1 Nicotiana knightiana
CAGACTTGTATTTAGCACTCTTAGACAGTTCGTGAGTTTGTGACTCCAGGTTTTGGGAATTTTGCGTCGTTATATTGTGATTGTATTTACTTAGCCTAAACTGTATTTATTTCGCTGATTTAATTTCGAAGCGTTTTAGCTTATTCCGGAAAGTTGAGATTTTTATGCTAGTTTAGCTATATACGTTGGCTTGTCTAGCGGGTTCAACGTTAGACGCCATCACGGCCCGATGGTGGGATTTCGGGGTGTGACAAGTTGGTATCAGAGCACTAGGTTACTTAGGTCTCACAACTCATGGATAACTTGGTAGAGTCTGAGGGATCGGTACGGAGACGTCTGTACTTATCCCCCGGAGGCTGCAAAGTTAGGATGACTCCATATTTCTTTTCTCCTCTATCGTGCGCTACGAATTCTGAGTACTGATTGAGTTTCTATTTTATTCTCTCACAGATGGCGAGGACGCGTGCTTCCCTTGGTTCCGCCCAACATCCTTACACTCCTGCTACAGCTCCTACTCGGGGTCGAGGTCGAGGTCGAGGCCGAGGCCGGGCTCAGCCTAGAGCAGCAGCCCTAGTGAAGTACCCTTAGGTCCAGTCTGATGAGGAGGTCCCATTTCCGGCAGTCCCAGATGGACCAGCTCAGGTCCCAGAGGGGTTCATAGGTACCCCAGTGCTTCAGGACGCCCTTGTCCATCTAGTCGGACTCATCGAGGGTGTAGCACAGGCGGGTCTTTTTCCTGCAGTACCAGCCGTCTCTCAAGCTGGGGGAGGTTCCCAAACTCCTGCCGCCCGCGTGCCAGAGCAGCTAGCTCCACAGTTACAGACTCAGGCATCTCAGCCAGCCGGAGTAGCTCAGTCGAGTATTGCAGCACCGGTAGCAGAGGGAGCACCTATGTCAACAGATGCTCTGTGGAGACTAGACAGGTTCACCAAGTTATTTACTGCTACTTACACTGGTTCACCATCAGAGGATCCCCAAGATTTTTTTGGATAGCTGCCACGAGGTTCTTCGGAACATGGGCATAGTGGAGTCCAACGGGGTTGACTTTGCTACTTTTCGATTATCGGGTGCAGCCAAGAGTTAGTGGAGAGATTATTGCCTAGCCAGACCAACTGGATCTACACCTTTGACTTGGACTCAGTTCTCATAGGTATTTCTGGGGAAGTTCCTTCCCATTACTCAGAGAGAGGACCTTCGGAGACAGTTTGAGCGTCTCCAGCAGGGATCTATGTCAGTCACTCAGTACGAGACCAGATTCATCACTCTAGCCCGACATGCTATTATGATACTTCCCACTGATCGGGAGAGGGTTCGGAGATTTATTGAGGGATTGGCCCGGCCTATCAGACTTCAGATGGCTAGAGAGTAAGCTACAAACATATCGTTCCAGGATACGACCAATATGTCCAGAAGGATTGAGATGATTCTGTCACAGGGTGATGGTCAGGGGGCTGACAAGAGGCCCCGTCATTTCGGTTGTTTCAGTGGAGCCTCATTTGGGGGAGGGATTCGTCAGGCCGAGGTCATCCTCCCAGAACTTTTCATTCACCTCTTCAGGTTTCCCATGGTACGTTGGGTGGTCGTGGTTATCAGTCGCACTATTCTGATCAGTAGTCTTACAGTGCGCCACCAGCTCCTATAAGTGCACCGCAGCATCAGAGTTTCCGGGGTGGTCATTCAGGTCGACATGCTCAGATTCAGTTCCCTCAGTAGTCGAGGTCTTGTTACACTTGTGGCGATCCGGGTCACCTTGCAAGATTTTTCCCTCGAGCATCAGGTAGTTCTCAGCATCATCGTTCCCGTGCCATGGTACAGGCACCGGGTGTTCCACAGCCTGCCCAGCCAGCTAGAGGTGGGGGTAGAGGTGCTAGAGGTGGAGGTAGAGGTCATAGAGGCGGAGCTCAGGCCGCTAGAGGTGGAGGCCAGCCAGCAGCCAGACGTCCCAGAGATATGGTTCAGGGTGGTGGGGCCCAGCCCCGATGTTATGCTCTTCCAGCCAGGCCAGAGGCCGAGTCCTCAGATGCAGTCATTACAGGTACTATTCGGGTTTGTGATCGAGATGCTTCAGTGCTATTTGATCCAGGGTCTACGTATTCATACGTGTCCTCTTATTTTGCACCATACCTGGTCATGTCTAGTGATCCACTGAGTGTTCCTATTTGTGTATCTACACCAGTGGGCGACTCTATCATGGTCGATCGTGTCCATCGTTCTTGTGTTATGGTGATTGGGGGTCTTCAGACCCGTGTTGATTTGTTGCTTTTGGGTATGGTCGACTTTGATGTTATATTGGGGATGGACTAGTTGTCCCCATATCATGCTATCTTGGATTGTCATGCCAAGACGGTGACCTTAGACTTGCCAGATTTGCCCCGTTTGGAGTGGAAAGGAACTCCTGGTCATTCTACCCGCAGTGTTATTTTGTACGTGAAGGCTCGGCGAATGGTCGAGAAGGGGTATTTGGCTTATTGGGCTTATGTGAGCGATTCCAATGTTGAGGTTCCCTCTATTGATTTGGTTCTCGTGGTTCGTGAGTTTCTTGAGGTTTTCCCTTCAGATCTGCCGGGGATGCCACCCGATAGGGGCATTGACTTCTGCATTGATCTGGCTCCGGGCACCCAGCCCATTTCTATTCTGCCGTATCGCATGGCCCCGCCAGAGTTGAAAGAGTTGAAGGAACAGTTGCAGGATTTGCTTGGGAAGGGTTTTATTAGACCCAGTGTTTCCCCTTGGGGTGCTCTAATGTTGTTTGTGAAGAAAAAGGATGGTTCGATGAGGATGTGCATTGATTACCGGCAATTGAACAAGGTTACAATCAAGAATAAGTATCCACTGCCGAGGATTGATGATTTGTTCGATTAACTTCAGGGTGCCAAGGTATTTTCAAAGATAGACTTGAGATCTGGCTACCATCAGTTGAGGATTAGGGCATCCGATATCCCAAAGACAGCTTTCCGCACTCAGTACGGGCATTACGAGTTCTTAGTCATGTCATTCGGGTTGATGAATGCCCCAGCAACTTTTATGGATTTGATGAACCGAGTGTTGAGGCCTTATTTGGACTCGTTCGTGATACTTTTCATTGACGATATATTGATTTACTCCCGCAGTCAGGAGGAGCACGAGTAGCATCTCAGAGTGGTTCTTCAGACTCTGAAGGATAACCAACTTTATGCAAAGTTTTCAAAGTGTGAGTTCTGGTTGAGTTCAGTTGCATTCCTGGGTCATGTCGTGTCAGCAGAGGGTATTCAGGTTGAATCGAAGAAGACTGAGGCAGTCAAGAACTGGCCTAGACCAGCATCAGCTACAAAGATTCGGAGTTTCTTAGGATTATCAGGCTATTATCGTCGGTTCGTGGAGGGGTTCTCATTTATTGCAGCCCCAATGACTAGGTTGACCCAGAAGGGTGCCCAGTTCAGATGGTCTGACGAGTGTGAGGCGAGCTTTCAGAGGCTCAAGACAGCTCTGACTACGGCACCGGTATTGGTTTTGCCCACAGGTTCAAGGCCTTATACAGTCTATTGCGATGCTTCCCGTATTGGGCTTGGTGCATTGTTGATGCAGGATGGCAAGGTCATTGCTTATGCTTCAAGGCAGTTGAAAATTCATAAGAAGAACTACCCAGCACATGATTTAGAGTTGGCAGCCATTGTCCACGCACTGAAGATTTGGAGGCACTACCTGTATGGCGTGGCGTGTGAGGTGTTCACTGATCATAAGAGTCTTCAGTGCTTGTTCAAATAGAAGGAGTTGAATTTGAGGCAGAGAAGATGGTTGGAGTTGTTGAAGGATTTCGATATTACCATCTTATATCACCCGAGGAAGGCCAATGTGGTGGCCGATGCTTTGAGTAGGAAGTAAGCTAGTATGGGCAGTCTTGCTTTTATTCTGGTCATTTAGAGGCCGCTTGCTTTGGATGTTCAGGCTTTGGTCAATCGATTTGTGAGATTGGATATTTCTGAACCTAGTCGAGTGTTGGCTTGTACGGTTGCTCGTTCTTCATTATTGGAGTGTATCCGTGATCGGCAGTTTGATGATCCCCATTTGTGTGTCCTTAGGGACACGGTGCAGCGCGGAGGTGCCAAGCAAGTGACCTTAGATGATGATGGTGTTTTGAGATTACAGGGGCGAGTTTGTGTGCCCAATGTTGATGGGATTCGAGAGTTGATTTTAGAGGAGGCCCATAGTTCCCAGTATTCTATTCATCCGGGCGTCGTGAAGATGTATCAGGATTTGTGGCATCATTATTGGTGGCGTAGAATGAAGAAGGATATTGTGGCATATGTGGCGCGGTGTTTGAATTCTCAACAGGTTAAGTATGAGCATCAGAGGCCTGGTGGCCTATTTCAGAGGATTGAGCTTCCCGAGTGGAAGTGGGAGAGGATCACTATGGACTTCGTTACCGGATTTCTGCTGACCCGGAAGAAGTTCGATGCAGTGTGGGTCATTATTAATAGGCTGACCAAGTCAGAACATTTTATTCCTGTGGCAGTCTCCTATTCATCCGAGAGGTTAGTTGGGATCTATATCCGGGATATTGTTCTCCTTCATGATGTGCCGGTATCTATCATTTCGGACCGGGGCGTGTAGTTTACCTCGCGTTTCTGGGGAGCAGTTCAGCGAGGGTTAGGCACCTAGGTGGATTTTAGCACAACATTTCATCCTCAGACGGATGGGCAATCCGAGCGGACTATTCAGATATTGAAGGATATGCTTTGAGTTTGTGTCATTGACTTTGGAGGATCATGGGATCAGTTCTTGCCTTTAGCAGAGTTTGCCTACAACAACAGCTACCAGACGAGTATCCAGATGTCTCCTTACGAGTCTTTATATGGTAGGCAGTGTCGATCTCCGGGTTGATGGTTTGAGCCGGGAGAGGCTCGGTTGTTGGGTACAGATTTGATTCAGGAGGCCTTGGACAAGGTCAGGGTCATTCAGGATAGGCTTCGTACAGCTTAGTCCAGGCAAAAGAGTTATGCAGATCGCAAGGTTCGAGATGTGGCTTTCATGGTTGGTGAGCGAGTATTGCTCGGAGTGTCGCCTATGATGGGCGTGATGAGATTTGGGAAGAAGGGAAAGCTTAGCCCTAGATTCATTGGTCCGTTTGAGATTCTTGATAGAGTGGGAGAGGTGGCATATAGACTGACATTGCCACCTAGCTTATCAGCCATACATCCAGTCTTTCATGTGTCCATGCTTCGGAGGTATCACGGCGATCCAGCCCACGTGTTAGATTTCAGCACTGTCCAGTTGGACAAGGACTTATCTTATGAGGAGGAGCCGGTAGCTATTCTAGACCGGCAGATTCGTCAGTTGAGATCCAAGAGTTTCCCTTCAGTTCGTGTTCAGTGGAGAGGTCAGCCTCCTGAGGCATCGACCTGGGAGTCCGAGTCCGATATGCGGAACCATTACCCTCATTTATTTTTCGACTCAGGTACTTCCTTCCTCTGTCCGTTCGAGGACGAACGATTGTTTTAGATGTGGAGAATGTGACGACCCAAAGGTTCATCACCTATGTTATTACCCATCCCTTACTTCCAAGGCCTTGAAAACCTCATTTATAATTGCCTCGATTTATGTGCGCAGTCCGGGTGCGTAGCCGGACAACCTAAATATGAAATTCTGTGAAATATGCTAAGATTTGATATTAAAATGAATAAATTTGACTTCGGTCAACATTTTGGGAAAACGGACCCGGACCCGTGATTTGACGGTCCTAGAGGGTCCGTAGGAAAATATGGGACTTGGCCGTATGCCCGGAATCAAATTTCGAGGTCCCAAGCCCGAGAAATAAATTTTTGAGTAAAATTGTTTTCTGGAAATATTTAAGGAAATTAAAAATGAAATATGATTTGAAAGTAATGGTATCGGGCCCGTATTTTGTTCCGGCGCCCAGTACAGGTCTTATATATGGTTTACGCACTTTCTGTAAAGTTTGGTTGAAATCGGATTTCGTTTAACGTGTTTCGGAATTAAAAATGGAAAATTTGATGTTTTATGAAATTTGATAGATTTCATGGATATTGAGGTTTGATTCTATGTGTGTGATGTTGTTTCGGCGATTTGATCACACGGGTAAGTTCGTGGGATGTTGTGTGAGTACTCTGTAAAATTTTGTGTCGTTCCGCGATGTATAGGTCAGTTCGGCACGTTGTTAGCGAGGTTAGAAAGCTTAAAATTCCTAAGTTGGTTTTTGAGGTTTGGGGGTGTGATTTCGAGTTTTAGCGTTGTTTTGAGTGTTCCAAAGGCTCGAGCGAGTCTGTATTATGATTTGGGACTCGTTGGTATACTTGGATTAGGGCTCGGGTGGGCCCAGGTGCCTTCCCGGCACCTAACGGGGCTAAAAACCAGCAAACTCAACTGCTGGTGCACCTACTCTGGTGTGACCGCAGCTGCGGTTGCCTAGCATCGCAGGTGCGAGACCGCAAGTGCGGTCCCAGGCATCGCAGGTGCGATCACCAGTGGCCTGGCCAGCCATCGCATTTCTCGCAGGAGCGAGATCGCAGGTGCAGTCTCCCCTTTCGCATGTGCGATCCTAGACCCCTAGCCCAGTTCCGCAGGTGCGAGGTTCTCCTCGCAAGTGTGAGACCGCAGGTGCAGTCGCATCCATCGCATGTGCGATCACTGTTCAGGCAGTGAGATTAAATACGGGTTTTAAACCCATTTCTCTCACTTTTCATCTCCTTCCTTAGATGAATTCCTCCATTGTTGAGAGCTTTCGACCAGGTCTTGCAGGGTAAGTAGTTCCCACCCATTAGCTTGTTTTATGCATGTATATTAGCCTAATTAATTACACAAATTAGTGCCAAAAATTCAAGAAAATGGGTAGTAACCTAGAACTTGTGATCACCTTAGAATTTTCAGTGAATTTGCCATGAAATCAAGTAAAAATTGTGTATTTATGATCCTTAGGCCTTGGGTGAGTGTTTCCTTCGAAAGTTTTGAGAATCCGAGCGAGCGGGCCTGGGGTCGAATTTTGATAAAATTGAAAGTATGCTAGGAAATGGATAATTAGGCCATGTTATTGAATATTTGAATCCTTATTGATATACTTGAGTTGATTATGCCTAGATAATACCATTCCGGAGTCAAATTCTAAAGGAAAAGCGGTGTTAGAAGGTTGATTGCTATACTTCGGACCCGAGGTAAGTGTTCGGTCTAACCTTAGCTTGAGGGAATAGGAGTTGAGTCTTGATTGGTACTTTCTAATTGTAGAGTATGATGTATAGGCATGGTGACGAGTATCTATACATTGGTGTCTAGCATGACCGTGAGGCCTTATATTGTGAATATTCTGATTTTGTAGTAATTCCCATGCTTAATTGATAATTTCTATATGTTGTGAAGAATATGTGAAGGGAATTGTATTCTTTAAACATCTTTGGAGCATTGGCTCAACTTGTGAAATTAATTATGAAGATATATGAGATAATTACATCCTTTGGAGCATTGGCTCAAATTGTAACATGGATGGTGAAGAATTATGAGATATTACGTCTTTGGGGCATTGGCTCAGATTGTGAAATGAATAATGAAGAAATATGAGATATTACAGTCTTTGGAGCGTTGGCTCAAGTGATAGAATAAATCATGGAAATGAAAGTGAAAGGAAGAGAAAGAGTTATTGAAATATACCCTTGTCGGGAATAATTATTTAATTGATGTTTCCCTTGCCGGGATTTAATTGTTTGATATTGTCTCCCTTACCGGGATTTCTATTTCTATTTTGTTTACTCCATTGCCCATTGTTTGTGATTGCTGTTTGGGTGAGGAAGAGTGTTAAAGCACGAAAGGTGATGCCGTGCACTTGTTTTGGTGAGTATGAGAGTAAAGCACGAAGGGTGATGCCGTGTACTTATTTTGGTGAGTTTGAGAGTAAAGCACGAAGGGTGATGCCGTGCACTTGTCTTGGTGAGAATGAGAGTAAAGCACGAAGGGTGATGCCGTGCATTGTTTGATATTGTCTCCCTTGCTAGGATGTTGATATTTCTGTTATTGTTCCCTTGCATATATCTGTTATGTTTACTCCCTTGCCCCTGTTTGTGATTGCTGTTTGGGTGAGGAAGAGTGTTAAAGCACGAAGGGTGATACCGTGCATTGTTTGAAATTGTGAGGAAAGAGTGTAAAGCACGAAGGGTGATGCCGTGCCATACGATGTACCATTCCGTACCGATATTCATTGATTACATTATACATTGCATAGTGAGGAAGACAGTAAAAGCACGAAGGGTAATGCTGTGCCATGATTTACATTAATTATATTATGCATTACATAGTGAGGACGAGAGTAAAAGCACGAAGGGTGATGCCGTGCCATGATTTACATTGATTATATTATACATTGCATAGTGAGGATGAGAGTAAAAGCACGAAAGGTGATGCCGTGCGAGTTTGTGATTTCTTGTCCTTATTGATATGCTGGCTTGTTGTTCCTTTCCTTATTAAGATTTCTTATATGAAATTTTCATCTCCCGACAGCATGTTTCCCTTCCTTTGTTAATTGTTTTCTCCCTACATTTCCTATTCGTTCTATATATGTATATATATTTATTTGAACTGCACATGTTTATTTGGTAGTCTGGTTCTAGCCTTGTCACTATTTCGCTGAGGTTAGGCCAGGCACTTACTCAGTACATGGGGTCGGTTGTACTGTTGCTACACCTGCACTTCTTTTATGTTGTGCAAATTACGCAGCCGGACCCGGATGACATCATTAGTGGGAGTGTCTTCCAGTTCATCAAAGAGGCTTCAAGGTATACCCGCTGGCGTTCGTGGGCCTTGGCGTCTCTTCTATCACCTTGTCTTCGATTCTGTCTTGTTTTTCCTTTAGTTTCGAAGGCAGACATGTATTTCCTTTCAGACTTGTATTTAGCACTCTTAGGCAGTTCGTGAGTTTGTGACTCCAGGTTCTGGGAAATTTTGCGTCGTTATATTGTGATTGTATTTACTTTGCTTAAACTGTATTTATTCCGCTGATTTAATTTCGAAGCGTTTTAGCTTATTCCGGAAAGTTGAGATTTTTATGCTAGTTTAGTTATATACGTTGGCTTGTCTAGCGGGTTCAACGTTAGACGCCATCACAGCCCGATGGTGGGATTTCGGGGCGTGACAATCCGGACAAACTCCTAAGTCCAAAATCACCATACGAAGCTATCAGAACCATCAAAACTCCAATTGGGAGTCATTTACATATAAATTAACATCCAGTCAACTCTTTCAACTTAGGCTTCAAACCTTGGGACTAAGTGTCCCAATTCATTTTAAAATATCCCCGGAACAAAACCAACTACCCTGGCAAGTCATATAACAACAGTTGAGCATAGAATAAGCAGTAAATGTGGGAACGAGGCTACAACCCTCAAAACTACCGGCTGGGTTGTTACAAAACAACCTCATTCCCTTCAAACTTGGCGATCCATGACCTCCTCTTCGAACCTATGAAATCACGCCACGTGTCTTGCCCTTCACTCACAAGTAACTCACAATAGATCAGGAGTTAGGATGGGTGGAACTACAACCCCTCGAACTGCTGATCTATTTCATCAATGATCCACCTTTAATCTCCCTTTTCGTTTTATTCTTTAACCTTTCAAGATTTAATCTCAATCGTATGGTCAGAGAGATCCAACGGTTCCCTATATTAAAATTTTTAGCATTTTATAAAAATCTTAATCTTCCTAAAAATTAGGGTCGTTGATCAAATGATCCAATGGCCTGGATCCAATCTCGTATTTTTTTAACCCCAAGGAAACCGCTAACCCTAAATTGTTTCAGTTGAGACCGGCTGCCTTTTCTTTCCCCTTTCTCCTCTATTCTCTCCAACCTGCTACTACATCTATTTTCAAAACCTTGCACAAATTCGTGCAAGGTCACGAATCTTGACCCAAATCATGCCTTTTGTCTTCCCCAGCCACGAATCTCGCTGATACCTTCCCTGTTTCATCACTTCATTTCGAAATCCCTCAAATTTTGAAAACTAGCCTAAAGATGCAACTTTAAATCTCTCAAATGTTCTCATGCTCAATTAAGTCGGAGCAGACTTGGAGTTTTTCATAAGATTCATCATGAGGATTCTTTACCCAAAGGTCAAATGCAGTGACCTCTGGGTTTTATGGTTTGTCAGATGGTTCTCTACCTTCAACGGTTATTTCCTCATCTCAAGTAAATTACTTCACCATTTTTCCCTCAATTCATCTCTAATTTCACCAAAATTTGCGCGCATCGTCCACTTTCCATCATCTTCCACTATCTTAGTTTGAATCTGTAACCTAGGGCATTGAACTCCACTATAAATAGAGCCCTTCAATGCTCTCACCTAACAGACCAATGAGAACTAAGAAACCCTAGTATGAAAAATATTAAGATTTCAAAAGCTTAGATTCTCTCTCTGTGTGATTAATTTATGTTTCTTTTATTTTCGAGTTCTCACTGCTCAAAGATTGAATCTTTGGTCCTTACAGGACTGAATTGAAGCTTTGTATGGTCTGCTGCACCAAAGGAGGTTAGTATACCTCTACCTCTTCTCTTTTTATTATCGTGTTCAAAGCTATTCATGCACTGTTGTATTTCTATTAACTACTTTCATTTGTAATGTTTGTCACTAGTTCTGACTGTTCTTTCTAGATCATGATGATTTGTTACAAATTTATTGTTCACTGTTATGCTCTTATGAATCTCGAGTCAGTTTGGTTGAGTTATTATATGTTTTTGATTACTACTACCCTCAATCAAATAGCTTGTATAATTAAATTCCTTAATATGTCTTTATAGCTTTATATACTCATCCTGATTTCAGATTTCTCTAATGTTGTGTTATGATCTTCATGCCTACCACACTAGCCTTGTTTAGTGCAGTCTATTATTACGTGTTTGAAGTTGTTATTTGATGATTTTAACTAAGATGGATATGAAATGTTCAAGGTTTAATCTTTCATTGCTTGGTTGAAGTATGCTATGTTTAATTGTTTAAGATGTTTTCTTTATTTACATGATCATTTGTTAACCTGTAGCAACCTCTGAGTCATTACTGTAAAGGTCTTGTATTTATTTTAACTGATAGTAATATATGTGAGCTTTGTAAAATGAAAGAGTTTCATTAAAGTAATTAGATCAACTCTCTGATAAACCCCAACAATAATTCTTGTATGTATTCTCTCATGACCAATTTGACTCTTTTTAACTAGGTTAATATCATATTTGCTGCATCTGAGTATTAGTTATTATACTAGTAAGTTGAATAGGACTCCCTCATTTCCAAACATTTATATTCAATTTGTACAGCTGAGTTAAACCTACTTAGCATGAATTTTCTCCTGTCCTGAACATCATTCATCACTCATATTGCTTCTTTTAATCTAAGGAGTATAATTCCATTTTGGATAAGGATCAGATTGCTATTATGATGCTGGCATATAAGTTATGATCTTTGAGTCTACTCTCGTGTCTTTATGTATCTCTATGGTTCTATTGATTATTTAATTAAACTGATAATTGATATGTAAGAACACACTGATGTAGTTGGATCTTTATATTGCATGATATTGAGGTTATCTCATATTGACACTAACTTTCCCTCTATGCGTAAAGTATAATCCAAAATGCATTCAACATTCTCTCTTTATTTGATAATATCTTTATCTTCACTTGAACCTCATAAATGATGGCCTTAACGGTAATTCTTCCATTACCTAATCTCTGCTTAGTCTATTTTATGGGTGCTTGTGACCCTATTTCATCCAACATCTTCGTTTGATTGAACACACATTTGCCTATCTTGTGTTGAAGTCTCCATTGCATTCTCTTACGCATACAAGTGTCAACTCTAAAAGAACTTATGTCACTACTGCTTGAACATGACTGTCTGCTTGTATTTTAATCGGACCGATTTTAAATTAAGACTATCAAAAGATATTGATGTGTCACTTGATGATCTGAAACCTTGTTAAACATTCTTAAGGATTTCGATTATATTTGTGAGCTTGTTGATATCCTCAGATATTCTAATTATGATTTCTGATCTTGTCAATCCTATTTGTAATATGAATATATGTGTTTTGATTGCGATTACTATCCTTAACTTCTGCCAATACTTCTTGAGTGCTTTGCTTAATTGTTAACATGTTTACACTTAAGGGTCAAGGCTTAATCAATGTGTGATTAATATAATTTAGTGTTGTTAAGAAGAACACACTTATGAGTTATTAAACACTAGAATTGTATTCCTTCTGCCTTTAGGATTTTTGGTATTAGGTGGATGATCCCTAAATAGTAGCATGATAAGTATATTTGAAACTCATTTTCTTCGGGAACTGTCTAATGTGCTAATCATGTGCTTAGTTCTGAATATGGTTGTAATGGTGTGTGTGTGTGTGTATATATATATATATATATATATATATATATATATATATATATATATATATATATATATATATATATATATATATATATATATATATATATATATATATATATATATATATATATATATATATATATATATATATATAGACTGCCTTATGCCTCTATAGTATTCTGTTTGTTCTTCATAAAATGCTATGTACTTCTGTGGTATGGTATTGCTATGGTGGTTGGTTTTCATTGAAAGAACCTCATTGGCACTTAAGCCTATAGGGAAGATTGAGTCATTAATAGTTAGTGGTATTTGGTAGTAGAGTTTAACTTTCGGTTGAGCTTCTCTCCCTGGCACAAGCATTTCCCTGGGCCTTGAGACCCCTCAAAACTTGGAAGTGTTAGGGGATTCAAAGGGGGATTTGACCTTGAATGGAACTCTACCCTTAGCATCTAAACCATTGATATTCGTTGCTCCATTTTGGTATAGTGTTTAATGACAACAAAAGGTTTTCAACGTAAATTACCTGACCATATGTGACCTCACACTAGTATAACCTCTCCTGATGCTTAAGTATTGTTAGTTTATTATATTTTTGTTCAAGTCATTTACTCATAAAATATATGCATGACTAAAAAATATAGAATGTTATATCTAATGATTTTCTTTTTTAAAACTTGAATTATAATTGGGCCTGCTGAGTTCCTAAAGGACTCAGGCACAAGTGTTGCTGCTACTCGTTTGGGAGGTCGAAAGTCAGCTATTGTATGTTTCCTACTATGTGCTAGGCCTGCCTCCTTGAGGCCTAAACACCCCTAGAATCCTTTTTTCCCCTTCTCTCCTTTATCTACTGCTTTTGTTCTTTTACAGTTGCACTATGTCGTTACTCTTTACTGTATTTCATGTTGTTTTATCTCACGTGTATATGACTATATATTGGATTGAATTCTTTATTTTATCTTTTAACTCTCATAAAATAACTTAGGAAAACCTTAATGAACTTAGGATTAAAAGAGGCATATGTTAGCAACTAATTCTACATCCTTTAGTCATAAGCTATTATCAATTTATTATGCTTTGATAACTCTTTTCCTAAAGATTTTTTGAAGCCCAAAGGCATAACAAAGGCAGTAGTCTCTCTTTCGAAAGGAAAAACTAGAACTGAGTTGCGGCTTTAAATTTTTTTCTAAAAGGAAATCAACTATTTCAAAAAGATTAAAGTGCTTGCCCCCCCCCCCCCCCCCCC
>ML383658.1:14653-25163 GCA_005239525.1 Nicotiana knightiana
GGCTTTCCCCCCCCCCCCCCCCTCCACAAAAAAACAAAGGCTTTCAAACACTTTTCCTCAAGTCTACTATCTAAACGAAGGTATATCTTAGGTTCATCTTCATAATGCTTTCACCTCATTAGGGTAGTATGAACTTCCATGATTTAGGAAACAAAGTGCTTTAACATAGCATCTCTTTAACACATTTACATACAAACATCTTGTCTTTCAAAGTTCTTTTCAAGCTTATATATACTAACATTATTTTCCTAAGGCTTCTTTAAATCCATCCTCTTTAAACTACACTCCACCCTAATATATGGTAAGCTACCTTCCTTTTGAACATTAGTTAAGTCATATTAAAAATAATTAGTACTCAATCTAGTCTAAGCCCTATGGAGCTACCTTAGGTAGATTTTAAAGGATGCCTAACTCCTTCCACTTAGAAGAACAATAACCCTTACCCAAAATCTCACCATTAGCAGACTAATAAGAAATATGACTTTAGTAGTTAAATAGGAACCCTAGTATACCTATAAATATTAGGTGGCGACTCTCTTTCATCAACAATAGAGAAATGACAAGTTGAAACTTGTTTTGACTAGTCAAAAATAGGGTGCAACAGTGACAAGTTGGTATCAGAGCACTAGGTTGCCTAAGTCTCACGAGTCATGAACAAGCTTAGTAGAGTCTGGAGGATCGATACAGAGACATTTGTACTTATCTTCCAGAGGCTATGGAGTTTAAAAAAAATTCACTTCTTTCCGTCTCTATCGTGAGATTTTATTCTATCAGTGATGATTGAACCATTCTATTCTTGTTCTCTCGTAGATGGAGAGAACATGCAAAACATTTACAGCAGGACAAGAGTTGGAGCCCCCTGTGGCAGCTACTACCAGAGGTAAAGAACGAGGCCGAGGTTGAGCTATAGGCAGAGCTCAGCCTAGAGCTCAGGTAGTAGCACCCACAATGGAGCCTCAGGTGGATCATGGGGAGGATGTCCCAACTCAGACAGTACCCGTCAGACCCGCTCAAGTCCGAGGGGTTCATAGCCAATCCAGTGTTACAGAACGCTCTAGTCCTCTTAGTGGGCCTTATGAAGAGTGTGGCCCAGACCAGTGCATTTTCGGTGGCACCAACCGTCTCTCGGGCTGGGGGAGGAGCACAGACTCCCACTACTCACACCCTGAAGCACGAGGCTCCCTATACAAAACTCCATCAGTCCAGCCAGTTGGGGTGGTTCAACTGGTTATTTTAGCACATGCCGGTGATAGGCCCGCTATGTCTTCTGAGGCGTTGTTGAGGTGGATAAGTTTACCAAGCTCTTTCCTATTCATTTCAGCATTCCATATTCTGAGGACCCACAAGATTACTTGACCACTACGATGAAGTTTTGGACAACATGGCTATTATTGAGACCAATGGGGTCGACTTTGCAGTGTTCTAGATGACCATTTATGCCAAGAGATGGTGGAGAGTTTATATGTTTACTGGACCAGCTGGTTCGCCTGCTCTTAGCTGGGATCAGTTTTCACTATTATTTATAGAGAAGTTCATTCCTTTCACTCTAAGAGAGGATTACTGTAAGAAGTTTGAGCGTCTTTGTCAAGGTAGTATAACTGTTACCCAATATGAGACTTGATTTATGGACCTAGCTCTCCATTCCATTATTTTTCTCCCTAATGTGAGGGAGAGAGTGAGGTGATTCATTGTTGGACTCACTTTTAGTATCAGGCTATATATCGCCAAGGAGACTGGAGATGATATCTCTTTCTATAGGGTCGTAGATATTGTTAGACGAATCGAGATGGTTCATGCTCAGGAGAGGGGACCGATGTCTGATAAGAGGCCTCATCATTCCGGTGGTTTCAGTGGTGTATCGTCTGGAGGTAATGGTACTTTTGGAAGAGGGCGTCCTCCCAGGCCATTTCAGGCAGCGCTTCAGACATCCCACATTGCTTCGAGTAGTCGTGGCCCTTATGTATCTCATCCTGGGCATCCAGCCTATAGTGAACCTCCGATCAAGATCTACCACCGTGGTTATCCTACCCGTTTGGGTCAGTTTGAGCTTCACCAGCCACAACAGCAGGATAGGTGTTTTGAGTGTGGGGGTACTGATCACATCAGGAGGTTCTGTCCGAGATTGTTGTGCAGTATGCCAAAATAGAGTTCTCGTGCCATGATCCCGACACCCCACTACGCGCTCAGCCATCTAGGGGAAGGGGTCAGGCAGCCAGAGGTGGAGACCATACCATTAGAGGTGGAGGTTAGCCAGCTAGAGGCCGTCCGAGAGGCAGAGGTTGGAGTGGTGGGGCCCAACCTCGATTTTATATATTCCTAACTAGGCATGTGGAAGAGTCATCTGGTGTCGTCATCACAGGTATTGTTCCAGTTTGCCATAAATATGCTTCAGTTCTATTTGATATGGGGTCTATCTATTCCTACATGTCATCTTATTTTTCTTCATATCTGGTGTGCCTCGTGATTCTTTGAGTGCTCCATTGTCTGTGTCCACGCCTCTGGGAGATTCTATTGTTATAGACTGTGTATATCGCTCATGTGTGATTACTATTAAAAGTCTTGAGACTAGTGTAGATCTTCTACTTCTTGATATGGTAGACTTTGATGTTATTTTGGGAATGGATTGGCTGTCACCTTACAATATATTAGATCGTTAAGCCAAGATAGTGACCTCAGGCATACCAGGGTTGCCTTAATTAGAGTGGAGAGGGACTCCAGGACATTCTTCTAGGAGGGTTATTTCTTATGTAAAGGCTCGATGTATGGTCGATAAGGGATGTCTAGCTTATTTGGCCTATATTCATGAGTCTAGTGCGGAGGTTCCTTCAATGGATTTGTTACCTGTTGAACGTGAGTTTCCAGAGGTTTCCTGTAGATCTACCAGGGATGCCACACTCAGATATATTGACTTCTGTATTGATTTGGCTCCAGGAAACCAACCCATTTCCGTTCCACTATACTGGATGGCCCCGCTTGAGTTGAAGGAATTGAGGAGCAGATGCAAGATTTTCTTGATAAGGGATTCATTAGACCTAGTGTCTCACCTTGGGGAGTGCTCGTGTTGTTCGTGAAGAAGAAGGATGGCTCAATGAGGATGTGTATAGACTATCGACAGTTGAACAGAGTGACTATTAAGAACAAGTATTCGCTACCGAGGATTGATGACTTATTTGATCATCTTCAAGGTGCCAAAGCATTTTCGAAGATTGATTTGAGGTCTGGCTTCCATCAGTTAAAGATTAGGGCATCTGATGTCCCTAAGACAACATTCTGGACTCAGTATAGGCATTATGAGTTCCTAGTGATGTCATTTGGGTTGAAAAATGCCCAACAACATTTCATGGATTTGATGAACTAGGTATTCAAGCCCTACTTGGATTCATTTGTAATCGTATTCATTGATGATATTTTCATCTACTCCCGCAATCAAGAGGAGCATGAGCAGCATCCTAGAGTTGTACTTCAGACTTTGGGAGATAGTCAGTTATATGCCAACTTTTCAAAGTGTGAGTTTTGGTTGGACTAGGTCGCCTTTTTGAGACAGTTCAGAATTGGCCGAGACCCACTTTAGCTACAAAAATTTGGAGTTTCCTAGGTTGGCGGGTTATTATTGTCAGTTCATAGAGGGGTTTTCATCCATAGCAGCCTTGTTGACTAGATTGACCCAGAAGGGTGCTCCGTTTAGGTAGTCTGATGAGTGTGAGTTGAGCTTTTAGAAGCTCACGACTGCTTTGACTACGACGCCAGTGTTGATGTTGCCCATAGGTTCAGGATCCTACATAGTGTATTTTGATGTATCTGGTATTGGGCTCGGTGCAATATTGATGCAGGATGGCAGGGTGATTGCATACGCATTGCCTCAGTTGAAGGTTCATGAGAAGAATTACCCTCTTCATGACCTAGAGTTTGCAACATGTGCTGAAGATTTGGAAGCTTTACCTTTACGGCGTTTCATGTGAGGTGTTCACGGATCATCGGAGTCTACAGTATTTTTTCAAGCAACAGGATCTCAACTTGAGGCAGAGAAGGTGGTTGGAGCTGTTGAAAGACTATGATATCGCCATTTTGTATCATCTCGGGAAGGCCAATATGGTGGCCATTGAGTAGAAAGGCTGTGAGTCTAGGTAGCTTCGTGTATATTCCAGTTGGGGAGAGGCCTCTTGCATCAGATGTACATGCTTTAGCCAATAAGTTCGTGAGGTTAGATGTTTCGAAGCCCAGTTGTGCTCTAGCTTACACGGTCTCTCGGTCTTCTTTGTATGAGCGCATAAGGGAGCGTCAGCATGATGAACCCAATTTGCTTGTCATTAAATACACAATGTGTTATGGTGGTTCCAAATAGGTTACGATTGGACATGATGGTGTGCTGAGGATATAGGGTCAAATTTGTGTGCCCAATATGGATGGGCTTTGTGAGTTGATTCTTGAGGAGGCCCACAATTCACGGTATCCATCCATCTGGGTGCCGCCAAGATGTATCAGGATTTGTGGCAGTAATATTGGTGGTGAAGAATGAAGAAGTATATAGTTGCATATGTATCTCGGTGATTGAATCTTCAGTAAGTAACGTACGAGCATCAGAGGCCTGGTGATTTTCTTCAGAGGCTTGAGATTCCTGAGTGGAATTGGGAGCGTATTATCATGTATTTCGTTGTTCGGCTTCCACAGACTTAGAAGAAATTTGATGCAGTGTGGGTCACTATGGACAGGTTGACCAAGTCGCACATTTCATTCTAGTAGCAGTTGCCTATTGTTCAGAGCAGTTGGCTGAGATCTATATCTGTGAGATCGTCCGTCTTCACAGTGTGCCGGTGCCCATCATTTCTAATCGAGGTATGCAGTTCACCTCACACTTCTGGAGGGTTGTATAGCGTAAGTTAGGCATACGTACAACATGAGTTAGGCACACGGGTTGAGTTGAGTACATCATTTCACCCCCAGACAGACGGACAGTCCAAGCGCATCATTCAGATATTGGATGATATGCTTCAGGCTTGCATTATGGATTTCGGGGGGTTCATGGGATTGATTTTTGCCGCTTGCGGAGTTTTCCTACAATAACGGCTACCAGTCGAGTATTCAAATGGCTCCCTATGAGGCATTACACGGGACGCGGTGGTGTTCGCCAATTGGTTGGTTCGAGCTAGGAGAGGCGATTTGGTTCAGGATGCCTTGGAAAAGGTGAAGACAATGCATGACCGACTTCGCACAGCTCAGTCTAGGTAGAAGAGTTATACCGATCAGAGAGTTCGTGATGTTGCATTCATGGTTGGAGATAGGGTATTGCTCTGAGTTTCACCCATGAAAGGTGTGATGAAGTTCGGAAAGAAGGTCATGTTGAGCCCTAGGTATATCAGACCCTTTGAGATTCTTGAGGGAGTGGGTGAGGTGGCCTACATGCTTGCATTTCCACCTAGTTTATCAATAGTCCATCCAGTCCTCCATATGTCCATGCTCCATAAGTATGATGGTGATCTGTCCCATCAATTAGATTTTAGCTCAGTCTAGTTTGACAGGGATTTGACTTATGAGGAGTTGGTGACCATTCTAGCCCAGCAAGTAGTTGAGGTCTAAGAGTTATCCTTTATTTGAGTGTTGTGGAGAGGTCAATCGATCGAGGCAGCCAAGTGGGAGTACGAGTAGGACATGCGGAGAAGATATCCTTGCCTTTTCACCAGTTCAGGTACCTTTGTATGTCCATTCTAGGATGAACGTTTGTTTTAAAGGTGGAGAATGTGATGAGTCTATAGGTAATTATGAGTTTCGCCTTTATTCCTGTAATCCGAGACCTTTAATAGCTCTATTTAGCATTCCTCGATGTGTGCGTAGTCCGAATCTTTTTTCGTAAAACTTTTATGTGAAAAATTTAAGAAAATATGAAATTTTGCCTTAAAACTAATTTGAGTTGGCTACGATCAACATTTTGTGTTAACGGACCTGAATCAGTGTTTTAAGAATCCCGATGGGTTCGTATCGTGATATGGGACTTGGGCGTATGGCCGAAATTGAATTCGGAAGTCCCTAACTTGTTTTGATTCATTTTTCTGAAAACTAGCATTTTTGAAAGTAGAAGAATTTCAGGTTTGACCGAAAGTTGATTCTTAGATAACGGGTTCAGATTTTGAAGTAAAAGCTTGGAATAGTTCTGTATTTCTATTTGAAAATTGTCTGCAAAATTTGATGTAACATAAAGTTGATTTGACGTGATTCGGACGTCCGGTTGTAGAATTTCAAGTTCTTGAGTTTCTTCGAAAGTTTCATACATTTTGATGTCCAATCCGTATTTCTATGTTTTCTTTGGTGTTTTGATCGCACGAGCATGTTCGTATGATGTTATTAGACTTGTGTGCATGTTTGGTTTGGAGCCCGAGGGGCTTGGGTGAGTTTCGAATAGGCTACAAACTGACTTTGGACTTTGAAGGATAGTTGATGACTCTTTATTGCTGGTGTGGTCTGCAGACCTAGCAATTGCGAGGTGGGGGATCGAATTGGCAGCAATGCTCGAATTGACGGAGATGCTCGAATTGACGGCAATGCTCCTATCTCAATGTGATGGGAAAAAACTTCTTTAGGAAGAGCTGAGAGAACTGGACCCAAGTAAGAGCAGGCGACCCAGTTGGTCTGGTCAACAAATAACCTCTCTACCATTTCTTGGCGGAACCCGTCATCTGAAATGCAGCAAAGTCGACCCCATTGGTCTCCAATATACCCATGTTCTGAAGCACCTCATGACAGTTGTCAAGATACTCCTAGGGAAACTCTGAAGTAGCACCACTGAAGTGAACTGGGAAGAGCTTGGTAAACCTGTCCAATATCCACAAAGCCTCAGAAGACATAGCTGACCTATCACCGGTCTGTGCCGCAGCAACTAGATGGACTACTCCAACTAGGTGAGCTGTTGGAGTCTGATACTGGGGAGCCATCTACTCTAGAGTGTGAGTAGCAGGAGTTTGGGCTCCTCCTCCAGCCTGAGAGACGGCTGGTGCCATGGGAAAAGCGCCCGTTTGGGCCATAGTCTCCATAAGGCCCACCAAACGAACCAAAGCGTTCTGAAGCACTTGGGTGGATGGTGTCATGGGAAATGTGCTAGTCTGGGCCACAGTCTCTATAAGGCCCATCGTACGGACCAAAGCGTCCGAAAGCACTAGGGTGGAAATGAACCCTTCCGAAACCTAAGCTGGTCGGGCAGGAGCAGTCTGGGCTAGAACCTCCTTGTCGAACTTTACCTGAGGCTCCACGGTTGGGGCTGCTGCTCGGGCTCTAGGCTGAGCCCGGCCCCTGACTCGGCTTCTGAAACAGGCTCAGCCTCGACCTCGCCGAAGGGTTTACTTTCACGTACGAAAATATGGGGTATAAATTTATTCCCCCCTTTGGAACATTCATCCTCGAATGTTGACTGATGCACTTATTGTTTTCATAACTTATGTCTTCCGAATACGTTAGTACTCTCCTTTCCATCTAGGAAACTGTTCTGTGAATAAATCCAAAGGCCAGGGCATTCCCCCATTTAGGCCTCTTTATCATACCATGACTTGTGGTCGGAATCCTTCCAAGATTGTAACTGTTGCTACCTTCTATCATGCAGCATGTACGACACTGACCTTGTAAGTGCGCCTATGCGACTCTTCTCTCCATTTCCTCCAGCTTTTAGCCAATATCTAGGCTCACTTTGTAAACATATACAGAGCTTGATAAAATGTCCCTCTGGGCATCTATACGTATATTGAAGTTCTTCGCTCGGTATTTTGTTGAACTTATGAATATTGCTATACCTTATTTCATAGAACTGGTTATCCATCCGTATGACTTTGCTGCATCAAGGTAGGTCATATTATACCATAATTTTTACTTCGATTTATCGTTACTGAGGTCTTCTACAAAACTCCAGGTTATTCTCGTTGCTTATCCTATACGTATAAATCTAAGTCCTTTAACGCTTCTTCATTACTGTTCATCTTAAGACTGATGGCCTAATCTCATCTCATACTTGTAACTTGTATCCATCCATTGTTTATTCACCTCAATGTTGATCTAAAATCTACCACTTGAAAACTTGAAACATCTTACGTAATACATTGTCGCTAGGGCCCACGTCTCATCGGGGACATCTGGAGTAATTAGACTGATCCACCTAGGGGCGATACTCTACTTCCATAATCATATTTTATAGCATCTCAATGTGATTCACCTTAAGCGGGTATTTTAATCCCGTAGAATTCATGAAATCCACTTCAAATCATTATTCAATCGAAGGCCCAAACGTCATCTTTTATCTATCACAATTACACCTTTATTCGACTACCATGGCAGCATTCCATATCTTCTAAATACTACTAGTCTTAGATTCCTTTGAGTTCATTCAGGCTATATTAAGCTTTCTGTAACTTAGAGATATCATCAGCTCTTCTTGTTTTCATGAGCTTAATCTTGAGGACTTATCCATTTCGTCACCTTCACACTTTCCCTTTTCTTATCCTTACTCTTGTCTTTCTAAAACCTTGTCGCTCTACTATGCTTTAGCTTGCGATTTACACATATCCATTTGTACTACTCGCAACCTTCCTTCAACTTGCTTGCACCATAGATTTCCTTGTGCCATTCTGGAATATCAAGAGAGACATCGCATCGTTTCTAACTCTTCTTTATTCTCTTAATTAAACTTCTCGATACCTAGAAACCATAGGCTGGAAGGTATTCCACTAACGACACTGCTATTGTTCCTGGATACTAAATCCCAGCGCTTCCAGCCTTCTATCCGAAGTATGGACTATTCACAACCTTCTGTATTTGAGTATCTCGTACGTTATTCACCTTTACCTTACTTACCTTAAGATCTCGCATCACATCTTTTATTTCATTCATAATCTCCCTTCCACATAGGTATGATTCACATCCACAACTTGAAGCTCTATTATAATATTTGCATCTCTAGTGCATACACAAATCGGTGGAGCTTCATATTGACTTCTTATGAGGCTGGTGCTCTTCTAACTGGCTTTATCATAAATCCATTACAGAATATGGCTACCGTACTATCTCTCTTGTACCTCTAATATTAAGAGTGATCCTGCAATGTTCTCAATCACTATGTCCATAATTTTCTGGGTTCAATAATCAAACTCCTGATTTACTTAGTTGATGTAACTCTTTAGTTTCCTCTTCTCTGATCAACTTTTATGTAGGCTTAAGATATCTTCCGACCTGAGACTCATGGTATTAGTTATTACTTTTATCCTTTCATAGGCGCTATGGAATATCCATGATCCAATCCTTTAACAATTCAATCTGTTGTTTATGACCCAGACTCAGTTCTTCCTTCTAACTTATATTGGAACCTTCTATGGCTGTATGATTGTCAACATATATAGTGCATGGATAATAATCCAAACTCTTAAGTGCATTTATAATGTAACCAGCTCTAGATCATTGATAGAATAATTCCTTTCGTTCCTTCTCAGCTTTCTTTAAACACAAGAAATTACTTTTCCTGGTCGTTCTTCCACTTGTTGCGTGCATACTTAACTTATCTCTGTGACCATACATATTGGAATTCGATAAAACTCATATGATCTTAAATATCACTTCTGATTTTTTTACTTCTCCTCCATTAGCCCTTGTAGGTGCCACTTTCTTAGGGAGTGCATACAACATTGTTGTGAGACTTGTTATTATAAGATCATTCCCTCTTTGGGTCACTGAGCATAGGTTGAAGTCTTCTTCCTTAATTCCTCAGCTAGTCATTCATAGTAGTACTTTAGGGAGGACCTTCTAACTCTTGTAAAGTTGTGAGCTTATTACGGACCTTTTGATGTCCTTCTATCATGACCTAAACCGATGGGCTGGGACGGGCACCCGGTACCTTACTCAATCGAGTACCTATGTAGCGTATCTTTCGTATCATACTATCATAGGTAAATGAGCCAGAGAGGCTGTCGTGAGATAAATAGAATAAAACATGGGGGAAATACTCAGCATTGGACGACTCAACATGTAATCCAAACTTATGCATATAACATACGGGCCTATAAGGCCGACATGATCTTTCATATACTCAAAACATAGGCTGACAAGGCCATATAGATATTCATATACATGACATCTATCTACAAGCCTCTAAGAGTACACCTCAACATAAAGGTCGGGACAGGGCCCACCATACCAAATAATACACGTCTAAATAATACTGACCAAACAATCAACTCTAGAGCAAATGGAGAGCACCAACATCTTCCACTGAGCTGATAGCCTACTTGGAGGACTCTCGACCTGTCTATCGGGACCTAAGGGCATGAAACATAGCGTCCCCAGGAAAAAGGGACGTCAGTACGAATAATGTATCGAGTATGTAAGGTAATATACTGAACGCTGAAACTAAACTGATAATATAATAACTGACAGCAACTGGGGTCAAAGATAATCTGAAGATATGCTCACTTGCTGATACCGACTCTATTATAGTAAGTAAAATAGATGTTTGGCCTTATAAGTCTCGGTATATATATATATATAT
>MDKJ01212581.1:0-14530 GCA_005239525.1 Nicotiana knightiana
AGTTGTTAAACTTACGGGGTCTTATGGTCACAAATCCTCTTTAGAAAAGTACGGGATGTAACAGCCTAACACCTTCCCCTCAAGGTAATTTGAGCGCTTACCCGATCTCTGGTGATGCAAACTGGTATAATCTGAGTTATTTGCTATAGGTGACCTAACTCACCTTAATCCGTTAGATGGTGACTCTCCAACAACGAATTCCTTTTCCCTTTTCTCAAAAGGAGTTGTCAAATGTCGAAACCCGATTTTGCGAGAAAAGGGAGCGTGACAACATGGCGACTCTGCTGAGGATATCCTTAGGCTCTTACCGTAGCGAACTTGTTTTGTGAGTTAGTCTTTTTCAATAAGCGTGTCTTTATTATTTTGCTAATACTTGTACATCCCTTTCCCATTTTTCCTTTATGTGAACTTATTTCCCATCCTTCATTTAGTTTGACTGCAACATTATACTTACTAAATTCCCTCTTTCATATTTTTATCGCTTTTTTTATTATGGAAACTAACTCCTCTGTTTGTTTTCTTTCTTTCCTTCCTTTAGAATTATTGAATACCGCATTTTACCATTTTCATCGTGCAAATACTTGAGAACATGTTATTTTCCTTTTTCAAAAATACATGCTCAACATCATATTCCACTCGTGCATAATTAATACCATATAGACACTTGATGAGTGTTTGCGCCCTTCCTATATTACCCTTTTAATTTGGAAAGGCTTATTTGCGGTAAAACTAGTCGATCAGCGGTGCAGTCGACGGTTCTGTGCCTTTCCCTCTCAAGTTGTCCGCTTGGGGGTACCAGTCTAGACTTCTATAGAAACCTTACTCTGACAATAACTGTACATGCATCATGATCAAACCTAGCATAGATTAATATATTGTCCGCATAATAACCTTCTAAGAAAACCTTGTCCAAAGCCCACCGGGATTTCCATAATCCCAATGGGCACAATCACGATATGTGCATTTTTTGGAGAAAAAAATGTCGATATGCTAATCGTTAATGTGTAAGTAGTTGAATCCGGAGATGGAAATGGTCTACCCTTGTTTATTTTGCATAAAATGAGGTACGAATTTCCCAGGTTCGGCATGGTCCGAAATATGCACCATTATTACTGAATTCATGGGAAAAACTTTCACCAAGTGACAAAAATCACGTGAAAAGGGTTCTCAGAAACTTACCCTCCTTATTAGGCATCCAGCCAAATAACATGCTGATCGAGGCTACTACCATGTTCTGGGATGGAGAAAGGGTTATATTCCATTTTGGAAATATAGAAATGAATCCTCTCTTGGAGGAAATAGGAGGATTCACTGGATTACCCTGGGATAGTCCCGGTTGGTTAGTACCAGAAAATCGCACTCCCAGGGGGTTTCTGAAAATGATGGGTCTGAGAAAGAATGATGCATTGGCATTATTGAAGAAGTCCTACATACCCTTTGACTTCCTCTATGAACTATATGGACACAACAAATCTTATCGCAGTTTTCATGACGAATTCTCCATCACCTCCCTGGGTTGAACTCATCGTACGGTTTTCATATTCATTGTCTGTTCTCTGGGTATGATAGTGTTTTCAAACCAAGGGGACATGATTCACACCAGGTTGGCCATGGTAACCAAAGATTTAATGGAAGGGATCGAAGGACAAACATATACTATTGTTCCAATGATTGTAGCAGAAATGTACCGAGCTCTGGATCGTTGCAAGAATGGATTCAAACATTTTGAGGGTTGTAACTTACTGCTGCAGATTTAGTTGTTGGAACATCTTCAGAGAGGTCAATATCGCTAAGAATTCCCGCGAAGACCATGGAATGACCACATAGATTTCCACCATCCAAAAAGAATGACCTTCATCCCAGGCAGGTTTGCACAACCAAAGAATGCTATAGAATGGGTATAGTTTTTCAACAATCTGACCGAGGACAAGATTCATTGGGTGTTCGAGTGATTCCCTACTAACGAATTCATCATCAGATCCAGGAATGTTCCGCATTAGGTGTTGATTGGGTTAAGGGGCATATATCCCTATGTTCCTATCAAGGTCATGAGACAAGCTGGTAGGAATCAAGTCATACCACACGAGTCTCCAAAATGGGTCATTACAAAGCAGATTTTCAAGATTATGCAATTCCATACAAATGTGAGGCCCAACACATGTGGAATTTGAAGATTATTGTGGAAAAGGATACCATCGAGCCAGATCGATACCACGCAGGTCGTGTGTACTTTTACCCATCATGGTTGGATGATAGCATAGCAGGAATAGTCGAGCCAGGGATCGGTCAAGGAAACAGGGTTATAGATAAAGCTGCTGAAGCACAGGTGAAGTATAAGAGGCTACGCAAAAGAATCCTCGAGTCCGAGGCTAGGCATTTGGAACAACACAATATTGACATGGAGTCAATTAATGAGTGGAGGGAAATGGTTACAAAGTAACCAGAAAGGTTGGAGTGTTTAGAGTAGGGTCTGATGGAGCTTGAAGGGAAGATGAGGAAAAGGGTCGTGGATTGTCAGAATGTAGAGGGAAATGAAGGAGGACACCTAGCAAGGTCGTATCTACTGCTGGACATGCGCGACCTGGGGAATCTGATTGACGGATGTAATAAGGCAAATGCCAGTAGTGACTTATTTACTTATTGTCGCTTTAGGTTTGTCTTATTTACTACATTAATGAAATGAGGCAGTTATCGAAATTAAATTTCTCCAAATCTACATGTCGCTAGGCCTACCTCGGGCACAACAAGGGTCCCAAATTAGGACGCGCATTTATATTTCGGCAATACGTGTTTAAATACTGCAAATACCTTTTCAGAATCCTTACTGACTTGTTACCTTTTTGTTTTTCTTTATTTTCTATTATTCCCATCCCCTAAGGTTGGTTCGTACATACTGGCATCATCAGCATATCACACCAGATCAAGAGGCCCTCCACCACCACCTCCTCCTCCAAGTGATCCAAAAAGTAAGGGAAAAGCTAAGATGGATGATATGAGTGGTGTCAGGAAAGACAATGCTACACATGCTGAGAATGTGGAGACTTCAGACGGTCGGAGTACTCCGACACAGAATGATTTGGTCCTACGGTTGGAGCAGAAGATACTAGAATTGCAAGGGGATCTTGAGCAGGTCCGCAACTTGGCAAACCTTTCCCTCACCCTAAACGTCCTAGACATCAACCAGCAAAACACTCACAACCCAGTACTTCCTCAAAACACACCAAACCAACGTCCGTAAAATCCTCCCACACCCCATCAACACGAAACACCTTCCCAAAATCCCAATCCCTTACCAGTACCAACCCCTCTTCAAAACCAACATCTCCCGACTCAATACCCGCAAACCACCACTTGCCATACTCCTCAATATATCCCACAACCTATCCCCAATACGCAAAATTCAACTAATGATCATCACTACACTCAAACCCCCGACATCCTCCAAAATAATCCCATATACGTGGAAACCCGACCTCATTCAACTCAGCCAATCCCATACACACTGAAATCCATCGAGAAGGACCTTCTTATCAAGAATATGGCAGAGGAGCTCAAGAAGCTCACAAGCCGAGTACAGGGTGTTGAAGGAGGCAAAGGAATTGAAGGTCTGAATTATAAGGATCTATGTATTCATCCAGACGTATAACTGCCAGAGGGTAAACAAACCTCCTAACTTCGAGATGTTTGATGGAACAGGTGACCCCGAAAGTACATTTGAGGACATACTGTGACAAGCTCGTGGGAGTTGGGAAGGATGAAAGGATTCGCATGAAGCTGTTCATGAGAAGTCTCACTGGAGACGCCCTATCTTGGTATATCATTCAAAATCCCAAGAAGTGGATTAATTGGGTAAGCATGGCATCAGACTTCATGGATCGATTCAGGTTCAACACAGAAAATGCACCAGACGTCTTCTGCATACAGAACCTCAAGAAGAAACCAACAGAGACTTTCCGCGAGTATGCTACTCGATGGAGGTCAAAAGCTGCAAAGGTTAGGCCGGCATTGGAAGAAGAGCAAATGAACAAATTCTTCATCAGGGAACATGATCCACAATATTATGAGAGGTTAATGGTCATCGAGAATCACAAATTCTCCGACATCATCAAACTCGGGGAAAGGATTGAAGAAGGGATCAAGAGAGTAATGGTAACCAATTTTGAAGCATTGCAGGCTACGAACAAAGCATTACAGTCAGGGGGTATAACAAAGAAGAAAGAAATAGGAGCGGTAATGGTAGCCCAAGGTCCAAAATCTCCACTCACATACCAAACACCTCCACCTACATATCAATCTTCACCTCCCAGATATCCTCAATCCGCTACCGCCTATCACACCTATAACACCCAGCCTTCCTATTATCATTCACCTCCAGCTCGTCAAAACTATCAAAAACCCAGACCCAATTTCGATCGAAGACCACCCAAACAATACACCCATACTGCTGAGCCCATCAACTAAGTATATGAAAGACTAAAGGTTGCCGGATATGTCACCCATGTTCCCGTTGTTGCCATGGAAAACTCCTCTCAGTGGGTCAACCCAAACAAAACATGTGCATACCATTCCGGTAATGCCGTACTCTAAAGGCCAAGATTCAGACACTGATTGATACCAAAGTCATACATGCAAAGAAGTCGCGCCCAATGTCCGCAACAACCCTCTCCCGGACCATAGGGGTGAATGAGTAAATGTGATAAAAACTGATGAAGAATGGGATCCTGGAGGGCCAATTGGGCTTATTCGGGAAGGCGATGACCCTAAGAAACCTGCAGTCACACTCACTCCTATTGTCATACAGGTACAACCACCAGCCGAAGTTGAGATAGCTGCATCAACTCCGTTAGAAATCAAAGTGACCACACCTGCAGCTACACCTTCTCCATTTGAAGTATAAGTAACCACACCCTTCACTGTGACGGTAGCATCCACACCGCCCTTTAAATGCGATGTTTTACCTTGGGATTATGTTGCCAAAGCCATGAGGAAAGGGAAAACAAAAATGGAAGAGTCTGGTGCTGCACAAGGGATGACCAGAACTGGAAGAATCTATACACCTGAGCATTTGGGAGGAACAAGTAAGGAAGCCACTGCCAAACAACCCATCGTTGAAACCGATCCGGATGATCTCTGGATAAAAGGTACAAGCAAGGGAATATTCTGTGGTAGACCATCTGAACAAAGCTCCCGCCCAGATATCCATCCTATCATTGTTGCATAATTCTGAGTCGCATAAGAAGGCTCTGAGGAAGGTGTTGAATGAAGCGTACGTGCCCAACAATATCACCAGTGGGGAAATGGCCAACATGGTGGGGCAAGTGCTGGAGAGCCACAAGATCACCTTTCACGAAGATGAGTTACCGCCAGAGGGATTGAGCCACAACAGGGCACTGCACATCACAGTGCAATGCGAGGATACGTTTATTGCTAGGGTTTTGATAAACGGAGGATCCAGCCTCCACATCTGTCCATTGACAACTCCAAAAAGGTTGGGCAAGGGTTTGCATGAAATACGAGCAGGGTTATGAAGGCGTTTGATGGGTCGCAAAGAGACACAATTGGGGAAACCAATTTATGCTTGCAGATGGGTCCCACTTGGTTTGATGTTGAATTTCAGGTGCTAGACATATCTGTATCCTATAATTTGCTGTTAGGACGATCTTGGATACATGCCACTGGGGCTGTTGCGTCCACTTTTCACCAGGTTGTGAAATTTGAATGGAATCATCAAGAAGTAATCATTCATGGAGATGGGAGCAATCCCAGTTATACCAATGAAACAGTTCCGGTCATGGAAAATAGAAGGAAGTTGGGTGGAGAGACTTATCACTGCATCGAGCGCGTCAATGAAATTGAGAAAGATAAATGGTGGAGAAGCAAAATAGAAAGCATACTGGCATGGTCGGGGTATGAACCCGGCAAAGGACTTGGGAAGAAACTCCAAGGCATTACCAAGCCAATACATCTGAAACATCATGGTACAAATTTAAGTCTTGGATATCCGTATACCTGGCAAGAATATGATGATTGGTCGCCGCCATGGCGTGGTCACTATTACCCTCTTGAGCAGCTAGTGCCACATCTGAGTCAATCCTTTCATCAGGACGATACAATATGGGGATCCGAAGAAGAAGAAGCTTTGGCGGGGCTGAGGAGCCTGTTCTTGGAAGACGAAGATATGGATTGCAATGTGATAGTTGAGGAGGAGGAAGAAGAAGGCCTTATCATTCAGACAATGGAGTGGGGAGCATTTCTCAGAAACTGGACCGCCACACCATCCAGGGCCAGACGAGTCTCGGGGTAGCATGGCTACTAGTGTTATTTGAAAAACAATTCTTTTGAGCATTCTGTTTCAAAAACATCTTTCTTTCAGTATTTCATTTTGGAAAACATTGTTTGAAGTCATTTAAACGCTACTTTGTTCAACATTTCAGCATTTTTATCATTAATTTAATGTTTTGTTATCATTATACTTTCATATTTTTCCTCTACAACATTACTATTTCTTACCTTGATAAACCAGCGACTGTGACATGTAATGAAACAACGCAACACAAGGATAGTGATTCAGAAGAGACAGAAGAAGAATATGTGATACCTGAAGAGATCATCAGAGAAGTTGAGAACTTTGAGAACAAACCTAAGTCCAACCTGGACGAGACTGAGGTAGTCAATTTGGGAGATTCTGAAACAATCAAAGAAACTCGCATAAGCATCCGCTTGTCACCGTCAGAAAAGGAAGAATACACTCGCTTCCTGAAATAATATGAGGACATTTTCGCATGGTCGTATGATGACATGACCGGTTTGAGAACATCCATAGAGGCTCATAAATTGCCTACCAATCCAATATGTCCTCCAGTAAAGCAGAAGCTTAGAAAGTTCAAACCATACATGAACCTAAAAATCAAGAAAGAAGTCACTAAGCAGATCAAAGACAAAGTCCTCAGGGAAGTTAAGTACCCAACCTGGTTAGCCAACATTGTGCCAGTTCCGAAGAAACATGGGAAAGTCAGGGTGTGTGTCGACTATCAGGATTTAAATAGAGCAAGTCCCAAGGACGATTTCCCACTACTAAATATACACATACTGATTGATAACTGCGCCAAACATGAGCTCCAGTCCTTTGTGGATTGATTCACGGGTTATCATCAAATCTGGATGGACGAAGAAGACACAGAAAAGACAACCTTCATTACACCGTGGGGAGTATATTTCTACAAGATGATGCCGTTCGGTCTGAAAAATGCTGGGGCCACCTACATGAGGGCCATGACAACCATCTTCCATGATATGATACATAAGGATATAGAGGTATATGTCGACGTCGTCATCATTAAATCCAAGAAAGCCACAGATCACATAACAGAATTGAGGAAGTTCTTTGACCGACTGTGAAAGTATAATCTAAAGCTGAACCCCGCAAAATGTGCATTCGGGGTTCCTGCCGTAAAATTGTTGGGATTCATCATCAGCCGATGAGGAATCGAGTTGGACCCGTCAAAGGTCAAAGATATCAAGGAACTACCACCACCAAAGAGCAAGAAGAACATGATGAGTTTCTTGGGATGTGTCAATTACATCAGTCGCTTCCTAGCACAGTCCACGGTGATGTGTGAACCAATTTTCAAAATGCTGAAGAAGGATGCCGCAACCAGCTGGACTGAGGATTGCCAGAAGTCTTTTGACAAAATCAAGGAATATCTGTCCACACCACCAGTCCTAGTACCGCCAGAATCTGGTAGACCACTATTACTCTACCTTTAGGTATTAGATGGGGCTTTCGATTGTGTTTTGGGACAACATGACGAGATGGGGAGAAAGGAGAAAGCCATATATTACCTGAGTAAGAAGTTCACGCCTTATGAAGCACGGTATTCTCTGTTGGAACGCACCTGTTGTGCTCTAGCATGGATATCTTAGAAACTGAGGCATTACTTCTGTGCCTATACCACGTATCTCATCTCAAGGATGGATCCCCTAAAGTACATCTTTCAGAAGCCCATGCCTAAAGGGAAGCTGGCCAAGTGGAAAACATTGTTGAGTGAATTCGATATCATCTATGTAACTCAGAAGGCAGTTAAAGGACAAGCATTGGCAAATCATCTTGCGAAAATCCTTTAGGAGGAGAATACGAACCATTAAAAATGTATTTTCCTAACGAAGAGGTAACATTCGTAGGAGAAGACATTGCTAAAGCCTACGACGGGTGGAGACTGTTTTTCGCCGGAGTTGCAAATTTCAAAGGAGTCGGTATCAAAACCGTCCTGGTATCAGAAACTTGTCAGCACTACCTGGTGTCTGAAAAACTTAGGTTTCCATGCACCAATAATATGGATGAGTATGAAGCCTGCATATTAGGGCTCAATATGGCTGTCGACATGAACGTTCAGGAACTGATGGTAATTGGTGACTCAGACCTGCTGGTGCACCAGGTACAAGGAGAATGGGCTACCAAGAATACCAAAATACTACCATATCTACATCATGTACAAGAGATGAGGAAGAGGTTCACAAAGATAGAGTTCCGGCATGTCCCTAGAATCCAGAATGAATTTGTAGATGCATTGGCCACTTTTTCCTCCATGATACAACATCCGTACACGAATTTCATCGATCCTATTCCGGTGAGAATCCATAATCAGCCGGCATACTGTGCTCATGTCGAAGAAGAGATAGATGGAAATTCGTAGTTCCACGATATCAGGGAATATTTGGCCAAGGGAGAATATCCAGAGAATGCCAACCACATCTCAGAAAAGCACACTTCGGAGGTTGTCCAATCATTTCTTCCAAAGTGGAGGAATTCTGTATAGAAGAACTCCTGATCTAGGACTGTTAAGATGTGTCGACGCCAAAGAGGCTTCCAAATTGCTTGAAGAAATATATGCCGAAAATTGCGGCCCACATATGAATGGTTTCGTCCTAGCCAAGAAGATACTCAGAGCCGGATATTTTTGGATGACTATGGAAACAGACTACATCCGTTATGTGCAGAAATGTCACCAGTGCCATATACACGCAAATATGATACGAGTGCCACCAAAAAAGCTCAATGCAATAAGTGCACCTTGGCCTTTTGCCGCCTGGGGAATGGATGTCATCGGTCCAATCGAACCCACTACTTCAAACAGGCAAAGGTTCATTTTAGTGGCCATTGATTATTTCACCAAATAGGTTGAAGCTACATCCTACAAGGTTGTAACCAAGAAAGTCATTGCAGACTTTGTCAAGGATCGTATTATTTTTTGATTCGGGGTTCCTGAGTCTATCATCACTAACAATGCCGCTAATCTCAACAGTGATCTGATGAAATCCATGTGTGAAACTTTCAGAATCAAGCACAAGAATTCCACAGCATACAGGCCTCAAATGAACGGAGTTGTGTAGGCCGCCAACAAGAACATCAAGAAGATACTAAGGAAGATGGTAGAGAATCACAAGCAATGGCACAAGAAATTACCATTCGCCTTATTGGGATACCGTACCACCGTCCGCACATCAACCGGAGCAACTCCTTACCTATTGGTTTACGACACTGAAGTCGTCTTCCCCGCCGAGGTAGAAATTTCTTCCTTGAGAATTATACAAGAAGCCGAACTCAGGGATGTAGAATGGATAAGGAGCTGCTGTGAGCAATTAGATCTCATTGACAGAAAAATAATGAATGCAGTGTGTCATGGTCAACTTTATCAGAACAGAATGTCCAGAGCTTTCAACAAAAGGGTCAAACCTAGACAGTTTACACCAGGGCAGCTGGTGTTGAAACGGATATTTCTACATCAAGATGAAGCCAAAGGGAAATTCTCACCAAACTGGCAAGGTCCTTACATGGTTCACAGGGTACTAACAGGAGGAGCACTCATACTAGCAGAAATGGATGGAGAGATTTGGCCAAAGCCTATCAATTCAGATGCAGTCAAAAGATACTATGTGTAAACTATTTGCATTTCTTCATATGATGTAAGTGAACTACGCTTTACCTGATTTCCGTTTGAGAGGGGATACGTAGGCATCCATATGGGTTCGATCACAATTCAATAAATTTTTCATTTTCCCCTATAATTAGATAACTGGAGCAGAATTTTGAGGAGGACCCTCAAAATTTTGAAGCAAGTTCAGCCAACGACATTGCATATAGAGCAGCCAGAAGATCATTTAGAAACTGGGGCAGAATTTTGAGGAGGACCCTCAAAAATTCTATGGCAAGGAGGTTGCAATGTCTCAGATAACGTCATAGTTACTGGTTCATCTAATCGATTTTAAACCGCATATTACTATGTTTTGAATAACTATGCAGGCATATTTTTCAAAAAAACTTTATTTTTAGCCAAATGCTACCCATGGTGACTTGAACAGGACCCTAGGGCGGAGCAGAGTAAAGCAAGCAGAAAAAGGCACGAACCAACCTCCCCTGAAAACTCAGGATTTTTCTTTGGATGCAGGAACAAATAATAACCACAAGTGTCTTCATTACGACAAAGCCATCAGACGCAAATATATCTCCAGCTAAGAAACACTTCGCCCTTACTTACTACTCGTCCATTTGCATGAGACTAAGCACTGTCTCGAATCTTACATGAGGCTAAGCCCTGCCTCTTCAATTACATAAGGCTAAACATTTCATTCTCCTTGTATGAGACTAAGCACTGTCTCAAATCCTGCATGAGGCTAAGCCCTGCCTCCTCAATTGCATAAGGCTAAGCATTGCCTTCCCCCTGCATGAGACTAAGCACTGTCTCGAATCTTGCATGAAGCTAAGCGCTGCCTCCTCAATTGCATAAGTCTAAGCATTGGCTTCTCCTTGCATGAGACAAAACACAGTCTCAAATCATGCATGAGGCTAAGCCCTGCCTCTTTATTTCCATAAGGCTAAGTGTTTCCTTTTCCTTGCATGAGACTAAGCACTGTCTCAAATCAGGCATGAGGCTAATCCCTGCCTCGTCAATTGCATAAGGCTAAGAATTGACTTCCCCTTGCATGAGACTAAGCAGTGTCTCGAATCCACCATGAGGATTAGCCTTTCCTCCTCAATTGCATAAGGCTAAGCATTGCCTTCTCCTTGCATAAGACCAGGCACGGTCCCAAATCTTGCATAAGGATAAGCCATACCTCTCTATTTGCATAAGTTTAAGCACTTCCTTCCATTTGCATGAGACTAAGCACTGTCTCAAATCCTGCATGAGGCTAAGCTCTGCCTCTCTATTTTCATAAGGCTAAGCACTGCCTTCCATTTGCATGAGACTAAGCACTGCCTCAAATCCTGCATGAGGTTAAGACTTGCCTCTTTATTTACATAAGGCTAAGCTCTGCCTTCCCCGCACGAGACTAAGCATTTTCTCCCTTTGCATAACACAAGTGTTGATCTATTCTCTTATTTTGGGGCTAAGCTCTGCCCTCAACCCTACACAAGACTAAGCTTTATCTTGTCTTATCTCAAGCATAATGTCCTTGCATTTCATGGGCTGATATATAGCCAATTTGTCCAAAGGCGTCATAGTCCGAAGGCATTACCTCATATCTAGAAGACACCAAGCCATGGCCTGAGGATCTCTCAATCTTGCACATCATTATTCAAAGGCATCATGGTTCGAAGGCACCATCTTCATGGCCCGAGAACATCATTTCATGGCATGTGAATCCCTTTACCGCACAACTCATGGCCCGGGACATCATGGTCTAAGGACGTCATCCTCACCGTCCAAAGACAATCTCCATGGTCCAAAGGGAATTTGCATCGTATTTAAATTTACGAAAAATCTATATGCGCATATTGTGTTTTGAGTTTGCAGGCAATCCGGAAGGTAACCGTTATCCTAACGGGAGCAATCTTTGCTCCAGTTCTCACTCGACGTTCATATCCTTCAAGTTCTTTCAAACATAACCGATCATCGACCGTTACCCATTCCCATCTGATAACCGTTCTATTATCCATAACCATATCTAGATACATCCATTCACAATCTCAATATTGTCCGTGCCTAAAATATCTTGTCCGTTCTTACAACAACTCCATTGGCTTATTCCACCGTTTGATTAGAACTACACACATCTTGATTTCTATAAAATCAGGGATATGTAGGCATCTCAGAAGCTAGAGTGCGGCCTATATCTTTCAAATCACCCCATTCAGTCAAAATCCTTCATTATTTCTTTACCCGACAGCTCTTTCATCCTTCCCGGGTAAAGAGAGGCAGCTGTTGATACCTAATTTTTCCCTCAAATATTTCAAATATACATATGTACTTTCAAAATAGTGCATGTGCATCATCAAGTATTTTTCCTCATATTTCTATAATTTTAAGAGATTTTTAAATCAATTTATTCTCATATTTTATTATATAAATATCTATTAATTACCTTAAAAATTACTTTATGATGATTTTATCATCTAACTTCATCATTTATATCCATATTAAGTTATAAATATTTTTGGCGCATTTACTATAATTGCATTTGCATTTTTAAGGCTAAAATTGCACATTTTGAAATAATAGCCCGTATACACTTATAATTATTTTATTTATGCAAAAAAATAACTTTTCATATTTTTATAGTGTTAAATTATTGTCATTAATCATTTTTATGCACAAATAATATTTTTACTATTTGTTTTAATCATTTTTAAGAATTATTCAATCAAAATGGGTATTCAACTAATACCCTATTTTTCTAAACCTATTTCGGACCAACCCCATCCCAATACCTAAATACCTAGCCCAATATTCCCAGCCCAAACCAATAATCCTAACCCAAAAACCTTGTCGGTACCCATTTTATCCAACCCGCCCCATTCACTTTTAATCCAAGTCGTTGATCTCTTAAGATCAATGGCTCCCGTTCACCCCCTCTCTTTAATTATCTAAACCCTCCCAAATCCTAGCCATTTTCACCTACCCACCGCCCCTAAATCCACTCTACTCTCCCCCCTGAAGAACCCTAACCCTAGCCGTCACACCCCAAATCCCCTCTCCTAGTCCCTCTTCTAATGGGATTCCCTTCCTATTTACTTACCATATCTGTATATTCTCGCTACTGGTTGATTCTCTATGGTATTACTTAGTACTTGCCTAAACATGGAAAGTACTACCACTATGATTCTGTCCGATTGGCTCTCATTTTCTTGAATCTAGACGATATTCCGTCTACACACGTTTATTCTACACTGTGTGAGTCTGATTTTGTCTATATTATGATGATTCTGACTTACCCTAAAACTAGGGTTTACATATTTTCTTCAAATCGAACCAAAATTGGTTCGAGTCTTTCATTTTAGGTGTTTTCTTGTCTATATTCGTCCTATTATGTGTGAATCTGACTTTCCTTGTTTAGATTTTGCAGATTTCTTTTCACTTTCCTTAAGAGTTAGAATCTTTTAGATCTTGTGTAAAGACCCGTAAAATTTCTTAACTAAAACCAATGCCCCAATAGGTCCCCATGTTGTTATAACTGTGAAATTCTTAAAACGGCCCTTTTTGAAGTAAAAAGCACCCCGGGACTTAAAAGATGAAATTTTCCAGAATTGCGCGGATCTACGGTCCACTATGCGATCGCAGATCAGGTATGCGGACCGCATAGTGGTCGCATACCTGGACAACCTGCTGCCCAATTTGGGGACAGCTATGCAGCCCAAGATGCGATCACATTTTTAGAATGCAGACCGCATAGCTATCGCATCCTTGCACCTCCATTTTTGCGGAGGAGGTTATGCGACGCACTATGTGATCGCATAACGGGTATGCGGAACGCATAGTGGTCGCATACCTGGGTAGTACGGTTCCCATTTTGGCCTATTTGAGGGCCATTTATGGGACAGGAATGCGGACCGCATAGCAGGAACGCGATCACATTCCTGACAACATTTTTTGCTTCGGGGCTTCTAATTTCTAATTTTAAAACCCGACCCCCAGTTTAATAAAACACCCCTCCCCTTCATTTTTAAAGACTATCTTATCCAAATAGAGATAAGTGAGAGTGGGTTCTAGTGAGAGAAGTCCTCATCTTCCCCAAATTGGTCCTCCATCCCTACTCAGGCCTGGAGTTAATCGAGTAGTCGTCATCTTCTTCACCATAAGAGGTAAGTCTTCACCCCATTTCCCCAAATTCTCAGATTTTAGTTAGAATAGAACACACATAGGTTGGTTCTTGAAGAGGAAAGTTAAGTCCTTCCATGCATGTGAATAATCTACTATAATCTAGCAAATGGAAGTAGGCTAGGGCAACCTTTCACTAAAAAGGGGGATAGTTAATCCAAAGGACCACATAGTATTTGATAAAATGCCCAAATGAGTTCAAGGTTCCTAACTCTAAGTTTGAATGTGTCACATTGTAAATTAGATTGAAGGCGTTAGAAGGTCCGGTTATTTGGGATAGAAATTAAAGGGGAATTCTAACTCGAGGTATGTATGGCTAACTTTAACCTATGTAGAGTCACCTTGTTGGTGTCCGAGCATTCGGTATGAGTTCTTTGCTTATGCATATGTGAAATGATAGTTCTAAGGTGTTGAGGCGTAAGATTTTATTCTCTGAT
>ML383659.1:0-22040 GCA_005239525.1 Nicotiana knightiana
TTCCGTTCCTCCCGATCTTTTCTAGATCTTGAGGAGGATGAGTTCGTATCTCTATTTGACGGTATATATTCCGACCGTGTGTTTTCAAACCTGGAACGAGTTTCTCTTCCTGAAGGTCCCATATATGGATCGTACCTATTCTCCTTTCTAGTTCGGAGCGTCTAGAACTGGCTCGATCTTCAGCTTTTGATTGAGCAATGGTGTCTTCTTCTATTCGTAACTTGGTGCTGTACTTGTTATAGACATTGTTCCATATTGTGGCTGGGAATTCTCTCAAGCTTTCCTTGAGTCTTCTCGTGGCTTCTGAGCTTCCGTCATTTAAGTTGCTTGCAAACGCCATTTCTGCCCAATTGTCAGGTACCCTTGGTAGCAGCATTCTTTCTCGTTGAAACCTGTCTACAAATTCTCGGAGCAACTTCGCGTCTCNAAAGAATACCGTGTTAGTGCTCCTTTGGTGAGTGTCTCTCCGAACTTCTTGACTAGTACTGATTCAATTTCTTGTTTAGTCAGATCGTTGCCTTTTACTCAAGTAGTAAAAGTAGTTACATGATCACGTGGATCAGTTGTCTCGTCGTACTTGGGAATATCAGACATTTTGAATTTCTTGTGAATAGGCAAGGGTGCTGCATTTGGCTTCCAAGGTTGTTGAGAATATCTATCAACGTCAATACCTTTGATAATAGGTAGTACTCCAGGAATTTGCTCGATTCAGTCATTTTGTTCCTTCACCTGTTTCTGCAAGGTTATTAATAAAGACTGTAATTCTGGATTACTGGACATACCTGGTCTTGCTTCGAGGGACTCATTTGGAGTGCCTCTACTTCCTTAGTTTGCTAGTCCGGATTGTGGATTTTCCACAGTTGCGGTGTTGTTAGGAGGAGGTGTAGGTGAGGTAGCTGGCAGTCCCCTCATGAAAGCTTGTAAGGCTTGAGTCACATATTCACCAACCATTTGTTTTACAGGATCNTTGAAGGTGATGAAACTGGAGTTCCAATCCTTTGTTGGTTGTTGTCGTTGGCATTCGACATAATTTACAGAATGTTATTTGAGAAAAAGCAGAGATTATCAGATTCCCGGTAACAGAACCAATTTGTTTAACTAAAGAATTAGATTCTCTGCCAAATCTATTTTAAGAAGAACACAGGTTTCTAATAACCAAAGAATATGCTAATAATTGTAAGTAAATTCGTAAATAGAAAGCAGAAAGATGCGTAAAAAAGTAAGTATATTTTAATAGTGGTTCAAATGTGTCCTTACAAGTTATATTTTACTCCCTTTTATAGGGAATTTCTTAATATAATGTCTACTCTTTTCAGTGGTTGAGCATTAATGGCTAATAATGGAATTAATGTAACGTTACAATGATTAATCGTAATTGTTGCGTGAATATTATGTAACGTTTTGGCTCATTAATTGAAGATCCCTGAATCTGCCCTTTATTCCGTCTTGATTCATTCTGACCGTGTCTCTTCGCCTTCTCAATAAGGTTGAGATTCCTATATCTGATTATCCCGTGAGTATGTTGTTCCGTTCCTCTTTATGTCGTACCTCTTCATAAAGTCTCGTCCAGTTGTCATGTTGTCATTGCTCCACATAAATTGCACAGTCATCATAAATATTACACGTGTGAAGCTCATTTTTACCAATACAACTGAGGCATGATATAAAATGATTATGTCTGAACATTTTTAAGAGTAACCTGTAAAACAAAAATATAGAGACTAATATTTTAGTACTTGTGAACTTGAATGAGGCATTTTGGCTAATTAATAAAAAGTACAAAATTCGCCGTCACAATTACTGAGTTGAACTCAACCAATAAAAATAATAGTTCAGCAATGATGGTCAAAAATATGGATGAACTAATTAAAAGACTCGAGATATGTAACCCATCGAGATACCGATAAAGTATAAAACATAGTTGAATCACACTGAATATAGAACAGCCACAAAACATTCAACATATGTGCAGAAAGATGAATATTACCAAAGAAAAGGGGACAAACCTACAAAATATTTGGACCGTAATTTTGTGTATATTGTAGTTCCAGGATTCCTTTTTCCAATGGCACAAGAGGATCATGTATTGATGTGCCTATTGAGAGACATAATTTTTATAGTCAGGGCGTGCAAAATTTTGAAAAGCAGAACAAAAGAAATTCATAAGAAGTTAAAAAACATCTTTGTAGATATACATAATGTGGACTTGATTTTTGTATATATTGCAGTCCTAGAAGCCATCTTTCTAACAGCACAAGCAGATTGTGGGTTAGATGTGTCTGCAGAGGTATATATTTCTCTAGTCAAGACGCGCAAATATGTGAAAAGTAGAATACCAGAAATTCAGAACTAAATTCAAAAGCATACATGTACTAATCTACAAAGAATCTGAACCTTATTTTTGTATATACTGTATTTAGAAATCTTCTTTCCATCAGCACGAGCGGATAGTGGTTTTGGCGGGCCTACAGAGAGATATAATTTTCTTAGTCGGGATACACAAAGCTGTGAAAAATGAAAGAAAATTAGAATTGAGTTTAAATCTTCAAAGAATCTGAACCTGAATCTTTTAGATGTTGTAGTTGCAAAAGTTTTTTTTCTAATGTCATAGGCGGATCGTAATTTCAACATATCTGTATAAAAATATGATATTTTTAGTGAGGAAGTGAAAAGCTATAAAAATTAGAATAGCAGAAATTCAGAACAAAATTCAAAAGCATATATACATAAATCTACAAATAATCTGTATAATTTTTTCGTATATATTGTGTTCTAGAAATCATCATTCCAATGGCAGAAATGGATCGTGGTTTCTACGTGTCTGCAAGGACATACAATTTGTTTATTCAGGTGCATTATTTCTATGAAAGTTCATCATTCATAAGTTTGTAGAGTGAATTAGTTTTTTTTAAAAAGACCGGGGAAAAAGAAAGTACAAAGAACAAAGAATAGTGTGTACCTATCTTCTTTGTACCCTTTGAAAAGAGAAACATCATAGCCAAATTAAGAAGTCTAAATATCCTGTAAAATCCTTGGATATATGAACATAGAGTTGAAATGGTTTTCCTTAAGTTCTTTGGATTCCTTTTGGTCTTCAAAAGGATATGCTCCAACCAGCATAAAACCCTGCAAAACCAAACATTAGCCAACTAAATAGTAAGAAGTAAAATTTTAACTTCCTAAGAGTACCGATTAATAAAAAGGTTCACTCTTTAGGCAAAGAAGGGAGACGGTGTAATAAGAAGATGTAATTACTTATGAAAGTGCGGAATCATCACAGGCGAATTCAATATGTCATAGAGCGACCCTGCATTAGTTTCTTAACTACTCATAAGGGAAAAAGAAATAGAAACATTATTTGACACGTTGCTCTTTAGGATGGAACTGTAACGACCCGACCGGTCATTTTGAGCTTTAGCACATTGTTTGGCAGTTTGAGGCCATGAACAGCTTCACCTAAGGTATTATGACTTATACGCATGGTCGGAATTGAATTCCGGGAGTTTTGGAGTTGATTTGTAAAGAGAATTCTCATTTCGGAAGCTTTAAGTTGGAAGAATTGACTAAGGTTGGATTTTTGAGTAAACGACCTCGGAATAGGGATTTGAAGGTTCCAGCAGGTTCATATGATGATTTCGGACTTGGCCGTATGTTCTGATCGGGTTTTGGATGACTCGGGAGCGTTCTAACGTCTATTGTGGAAGTTGGTATTTTGGAAGAAATTTATAAATTTAGATTGAAGTGCATTTCAGTGTTAACGATGTCTGTTTGGGATTCTAAGTATAGGAATAGCTCCGTCTGGTGATTCTGGTATTGGGAGAACGATCGGACGTGAATTCGGAGGCCCGTAGGTCGTTTTGGAGTCATTTGGCTAAAGTTAAAAATTGGAAAGGTTTTTGAGAAGTTTGACCGGTAATGTACTTTTTGATATCGGGGTCGGATTTTGATTCCGGAAGTTGGAGTAGGTCCGTAATATCGAATATGTCTTGTGTGCAAAATTTGAGGTCAATCGAACGTGATTTGATAGGTTTCGGCATCGAATGAAGAAGTTTGAAGTTCTAAAGTTCATCAAGTTCGGATTGGGGTGTGATTTGTGTGCGTTGTTTGATGTGATTTGAAGGCTCGACTAAGTTCGTAAAGTGTTTTGGGACATGTTGGTGTAATAGGTTGAGGTACCGAGGGCCCCGAGTAGATTCCGGATGGTAGACGAATCGAACTTGGACTTGGAGAAAGAGCTGAAGCAGCTGGGCTTCTGGTGTGACCGCACCTGCGAGGTTTTAACTGCAGGTGCGGCGCTGCAGAAGCAGCCACGAAGGTCACAGGTGCGATAAAGTCTAGGAGAGTTGGGATGCGGTCATCCCGCCACATAAAAGGGACCACACCTGCGGAAGGAAGGGCGCAAATGCGGAAATTGAGGGGCTGGAGGAGGACGCAAAAGCGGATTATGGGCCGGATAAGAGGAATAGCAGAAGCGGTCAAGTGACTGCAGGTGCAGAAATGCTAGAGGCAGTGAGGTTCTTTAAATCAGGTGTTTGGCTCATTTCAACCCCATTTCTTCCACGTGACGCGATTTTGGAGCAACTTTGAGGTCCATTTCCACCACCAAGCATGAGGTAAGTGGTTTATACTAGTTTGAGTTAAATACGTCGATTATGTATATGTTTTAACATGGAAATTAGTAGAAAGTTGAGATTTTGAGAAAAAACCTAGAAATTGGTATTCTTGGATTTTGACCACGATTTTGGTCATGGAATTGGGAATAAAATATATATTTGAGTTCGTAATGTTGGGTAATCTTTATCTTTGAAGAATTTTGGAATCGGGGCACGTGGGCTCGAGGATGATTTTTATCGACTTTTCGATCGGGGTTAGAAATTGTTATAAATTGGATTATAATGGGTATTTGAGCATATATTAATGGGTTTGCATAATTATTGACTAGTTTTGGAGTGTTATGCAACGATTTGAGTCAACGGAAGGGCTTGGAAGCCGGTTATGAAACCTCGGAGCGAGGTAATTCTCCTTTCTAACCTTGTAAGAGGGAATTGTCCCCATATGTGAATTAATTAATTATGTGCTACTATTTGTGGGGGCTACGTACGCACGAGGTGATGAGAGTCTGTGCGTAGCTACTATTATGCTTATGTCCGGGTAGTCTAGGACCCAAAAGCATGTTTTACTTGCCGAACTTGTGATTTTACTGATAAGTTTAAAATGCTTAAATCCCATCGAATTTGGAAAATGAATTTCTAAAAAAAATGATTGAACACCACTTTCTTGACCATAAAAAGAGAAATTTGTCATATCCTCGGGTAATTTTTTTCCTGATGTAATCGGGGTTGACTATTTGAATGTGTATATTTATGTGTAACCGCGTCGCATATATAATTTGCGAGTGGGTTGACTGTTTCCACTACTCTCATGGGAGCGGGCCGTACGCCACGGCAGGTTAATAGATGCATCTATGGTTCGCACCGTTCGACCCTTCGACAATGCACATTTTATTATTTTGTTGGATCGGGCCTTACGACCTCAACATTTCTTTCGCATGATATTTGCTGGGTACTTTATGTGATTTGAACTGTTTAATTGCCTTAAGATATAAGTTGTCAATTGAAATGACGGAAACTAAAATTATAATTATGAAAGAAGTTGTCCCTTCCTGTTGTTATTTCTTATTTAATTATGACATCCATGCTTAGCGTCACATTTAATTATATCAATTTGACCTCTAGTATGTGTCAAAGTCGACCTCTCGTCACTACCTCTTCGAGGTTAGGTAGGATACCTACTGGGTACACGTTGTTTTTGTACTCATACTACACTTGTTGTGCATTTTGTTGCACAGGAACATGTATGACTAGTGGTCTAGTTTGGCGCAACGGCATGGTTGATACGGAGACTTAGGTGGACTGCACCTCTCGAGATGACCCGCAGTCAGCAGAGTCTCCTTCAAAGTATTGTATTGTATTTTCTCTACTGTCCAATTGTATTCCGGGCGGTTATTGTATTACTTTTTACTTCATAGAAATTGCTCATGCACTTGTGACACCGGGTTCTGGGATGTATATGGGATTAGTTAGTATTGAAAAGTGGTTAAATACATTATTATTTCCTCGGGAAAGTTCATTATTTATTGCTAAATGTAAGGAAAATAAATGATTTCAAAAATATTAAAATGAGAATTTAATTAACTATTTAGTGTTGGCTTGCCTGACAGTGGTGTCCGACGCCATCACGACCTTTAATAGATTTTGGGTCGTGACAACATGGTATCAGAGTCCTAGGTTCCCTTAGGTCTCACAAGTCATAAGCAAGTATAGTAGAGTCTTGCGGATCGGTACGGAGACGTATGTACTTTTCTTCGAGAGGCTGCAGGGCTGTTAGGAGTACTTCCCTTCTTGATTCCTCATCGTGCAGTTTGATTTCTTTGAGGGCTATGCCTATGTTTATTCCTACTCAATCTTATGCGTCGCGAAGCGCTTGCTATAAATCAGGAATTTGAGGAATTGTAATGGCACTACAGGTGTGGTGGGGGATGTTTCTCCATGCATAGCTGTTTAGGCTATTGTCGTCGCCTTGCGGAAGGCTGTTCTATTGTTTCAGCTCGGTATTAGTATTACCTAAAGTTTTGAAGATTTGGCATTGCCTGTTATGAATATTCGTGCGTTGCTATCACACAGTGTGGTATAATGGTAGGATGTTTGCGTTGGAGCAATGTATGACTTTGAAGGATGTTTACTCAGTGCAAGGTTTAGGGATCCAATGTCTTATTTCCAGCGGAGGAAAGGAAATAGGACTATAAATGTTCATGTTTGGGTTAATAAAGTAATGAGACTTGGTGTCTTCAAGTGTGGTGGAATTTTCATCTGCGACATGGTTTCGTCGACCTCAATTGAGTGTGTTAAGCTCGCCGTTGTTATGGTCTTCTACAAGTCGCCTTTGAGGCAGGATATTGAGAGATAATATTGGATGAGTGGCTGTCAAAGATCACGGGGTGCGGTGGTTCAGGGTTGAATGGGTATTTCTAATGCCGACGGCTCGAGAAGGAGGATCTTCGGAAAGGGTTGAAGTTAGTAGCGATCTATCGGTTCAAGTGCTATAGAGATAGATATTGATTTAAGGCAACAACTAGGCAGAAAAGGATGAGGAAGAGCATGTGGTAAGTATCTTGTGGTGATTAAACTTCTAGGAGGCCAAGTGTAGGAGGCAGGAGTCGAGAAGTTTCTTAAAGGAGTTAGTTTGACCTAAGTGGGAGAGTGGCAGAGTAGCATATGTGTTCTGTGGAAGGGTACCATACACTTGGAGGAAAGTTTAGAGTGATTTGGGAGTTTTAGTGGACGATTATTGGGTCCACAGGCTTGATTTGAAATATTGGCTATTATATGGCGGGAAATTGGATGCAACAGAAATGAATTGCTTAGTATGAAGGATGCAATATAACCTTGAATTTGAAATTGTCGCACATTTAGTTGATTTCCATAAGGAGCGAACAGACTAGTTCAGTTGGTGAATGAGAAGGGGCTCAGGATGGGTTATTGATGTCGAATGTAATTTCCAAAGGTGGGTTATCTCTAGTGAGTAGGTCAGCGGTCGCGTGGTTGGCGAAGTTTCTGCGAAGAATTCTACTGACTATCCAGTAAGAGGTCGAATATGTGAAAGTTGTTGGAGATGCAGAGTATTCATGGGATGCTAACGGAAGGATTTCGAGGAATTTGATGGTTGATTGCGCAAGGTCACGTCGTCAATGAAGAGAGAGTCTTGGTAGGTTACAGAGTTGTGTAATAATAGCTTCAAGCTAAGTGGGAGAGTCCCACCGCTTACGGTTGGATTGCATGGTCGTTTGTTTTTTAGATTCCTGGCTATCGGTGTATTAGTGAGTTATTGCAGCTAAGGGAAAAGAACATAAGTGGTAATTTGAGCAAAGGGATTGTCAGGAGTGTGCTATAGTTGGCCTTATAGACTCATGTTCGAGATTTGGGAAGATTCAGGATTTATGCTTCGTACAGAGGTGATTTGCAAAGGAAGCGATTCAATCGGGTGCTTCATTGAGATGGGTGTTCATGTGCCAGCGGAGCCTGGGAGTTGATTATATTCGGGACCAAGCTAGAGTGGATGACTCTCAACAATGATCCTAGCAAATTCAAAGGTTAAATGCGGTGCCTAAGGATTTCAATCCCACAGTATGGTTAAGAATCGAGCTTTTGCAGCGGATTATGATAAGAGGATCAATTCTATGATATTTTTGGCTTGCAGTATAACATTTGGAGGAAAGGGAGAAAATGACTTTGGATTCGTAGAGGAATTATCAGAATGGATGTACCAGTTGAGATACGAATGTGCGTGCAAGGAGGGTATGAAACGGTTCATGGGTCTGGAGACAATGTGGTCTCGTAGAATGGGGTCACTCAAGATGGGTGCGTGTTTAGGTTTGTGATGAAAGGAACAGAGCTGTTATTATCTCTAAGGCAAGTTAAGGATGAATTAGAAGAAGTTAGATTGGTTAACCATGGTTAAATTGGCATAAGGGTGGTGGTGATCAACTCTTTCAGCGTGATTAAGTTATGCATGTGATTTGTGACGGTACGTGAGAGGTTTGACGGCCGCCATAATCGATTTTATTTGGAAATATCAAAGTATTTTGGTCTGTTATGTGTAGGCGGATCCCGGAGGGTTATGGTGGTTTAGACCACTACTTGAGGATTTGCATATTCTACGGTTATGAGAATTCATTCGCGTGTTGCTATGGTTCTCTTGGAATGAGTTAAGTAAAATGTTTCTGTATGATGAAGTGTTTACCCTATTGGTGGTTCAGGAGTTATGATCAAATCCTTGTACTATCGCATATTGGCATGTTAGGTGCAGTGAGCGGTATGAAATTTGAAAATGAGGATCAAGGTTGCGGTTCGTTGTTGGCAAGAACATCACGATCTTGGATAAGCAGGAAAGAGATTTGAATGTTAGAGTAAGTTGGTATTGTCTTCAGCGTCACCTGAGATCTGTGTTTTGTGAAGAAGGCTTTGCATCTTGGTTATGTATTCTTGATTTGCTTTACATCATTTGTGCGGCCGATGGTATGGATGTGCAGACTTGTTACCTTGTGTGGAAGGTCGTGGGAGCGTGACCATGGAAAGATTGTATAAGTGTGACATGTAGTCACTTGATTAATTGAATATTTAAACCAAGTATGAAGAATGTGGTAATATCGCTTATTTGAGAATTTTTCCTGGAGGGCGCTCGGTTTATTTGGTTTCGGACTGTGGGGTTATGATGGTTGCTCTTATGAGTTATGGGAAAAAAAGGGTTATTAGAGACCCGTGAAAGGTTATTATCCTAGTACGTTACGATCAGAATAAGCTTGAGGTCTATGGATGGTTTTAAATATGAATATGGGCCCTATATTAGGTAAGATGTGTTCATTTCATCATAGCACTCCTCATGGAGGAGTATTCAGACGTGGGATATTGTGTCATCATCAGCTATTTCATGTAGTATTATGTTGTGCTGTGCGACTCATGAAAAGGCTTGATAAATTTCTTATGTGTTGAGGTTTCGCGTAGCGATGGTGTAATGTGAGAAGGATGGCTCTTGAGACTCAGATCATATATCGTCCCTCGGTTGTGCTTGAGTTTTGTAGCGTATGGCCCTACCTGTCTCCCAGGATGGTATTATGCACTTAGCGTGCTTGTGACCGATATTCGGTATTTTGTAGTAATGAGCGATTTAGCTCGGTAAGTATCTCCTTACGTGAATTTTATGTGCGGGTCGGGTGGAACGCCGCCACGGGTATGTTGTTTGGATCAGGTTGCACGCCGCAACAATGTGATGTCGGGTATAGTGCCCTACATTATTTTTGTGTGTTTTTGTTTCCCATTTTCTGAGGGAGGTTTATAGCACCTTTTCGGTTTTCTAATTTGTTGTGTGAGTCGAGTAGTTCCTTCCAGAGTTCGTTCTCCTTACATATTACATTCGAGTTGGTAGCCTATTGGCACGTTGTGGCATCATATGAGACTTTTGGTCATGTTTGGGGTGGCTCATTGCCTGAGCAGTTCGTACGAGGTGAGAAGAGATTAATGGATCTAGGATCAGTGCAATCAGATTATATGAAGTATATTAAAGGTCAAACACCATTATTTAGTTCAAAATGAGGTGGTGGTTCTCGTCAGGAGTATAGACTCAATGATTTGTGGACTCGGTAGTTGGTTATGAATTTCTACACATCTCCTCTGTCGTGGCAATATTGCAAAGGGTTAGAACAGGATTTATATATGTCATGAGGTGCATTGGGGGCATCATATTAGTGGAATTTCGGCTATTGTTATTAGAGGATGTTGTTTTGGTCATGTGCGTTATGCAGTGCGTAGTGTGAATTCGAAAAAGGTATGAAGTCATGTATCGGTGCATTGTGTAGTGATTGATATGGTGTTCGTATGTTGAAAGCATGCCCTGGCAGAGAATTTTCGGATGTTGGAACCGGGCTCTGAGGCTTATTTGCCTTGATGAAAGAGGGTATCTTCAAATTTGATCCAGCTAATGTGTTCAATTGAGTTGTGGTAGCATGGGTAGGTGCACGAAGTGTTAAACAGTGATTTTGGACAACTCCAGTGCAGTTCTTAGCACGTTCGAGGACGAACGTATGTTTAAGTGGGAGAGAATGTAACTACCCGATTGATCGTTTTGAGCTCTAGCGCATCGTTTGGTAGCTTGAGGCCATGAGCAGCTTCACCTCAGGTATTATGACTTGTACGCATGGTCATAATTGAATTCCAGGAGTTTTGGAGTTGATTTGTGAAGAGAATTCTCGTTTCAGAAGCTTTAAGTTGGAAGAATTGACTGAGGTTGGATGGATTTTTGAGTAATCCTCGGAATCGAGATTTGAAGTTTCCAGCAGGTTCATATGATGATTTCAGACTTTGCCGTATGTTCGGATCGGGTTTTGGATGACTCGGGAGTATTCCAGCGTCTATTGTGGAAGTTGGCATTTTGGAAGAAATTCATAAATATGGATTGAAGTGCATTTCAGTGTTATCGATGTCCGTTTGGGATTCTGAGTATGGGAATAACTCCAGATGGTGATTCTGGTAATGAGAGCGTGATCGGAAGTGAATTCGGAGGTCCGTAGGTCGTTTTGGAGTCATTTGGGTAAAGTTAGAAATTGGAAGGGTTTTTGAGAAGTTTGATCGGAAATGGACTTTTTGATATCGGGGTCGGATTCCGATTTTGGAAGTTGGAGTAGGTCTGTAATATCGAATATGTCTTGTATGCAAAATTTGAGGTCAATCGGACGTGGTTTGATAGGTTTCGGCATCGAATGAAGAAGTTCGAAGTTCTAAAGTTCATCAAGTTCAGATTGGGGCGTGATTTGTGATTTTAGCGTTGTTTGATGTGATTTGAAGGCTTGAATAAGTTCATAATGTGTTTTGGGACGGGTTGGTGGAATAGGTTGAGGTCCTGAGGGCCCCGAGTTGATTCTGGGTGGTAGACGGATCGAGCTTGGAGTTGGAGGAAGAGCTGAAGCAGCTGGGCTTCTGGTGTAACCGCACCTGCGAGGTTTTGGCCGCAGGTGCGGCTCCGCAGAAGCAACTACAAAGGTCGCAGGTGCGATAAAGTCTAGGAGAGCTGGGACCGCAGATGCGGTCATCCCGCCGTAGAAAAGGGACCACACCTGCATGAAGGGCGCAAATGCGGAAGTTGAGGGGCTGGAGGAGGACCGCAGAAGCGGATTATGGGTCGCACCTCCGGAACCGCAGAAGCGGTCAAGTGACCGCAGGTGCGGAAATGCTGGAGGCAGTGAGGTTATTTAAATCAGGGGTTTGGCTCATCTCAACCCCATTTCTTCCATGGGAGCCGATTTTGGAGTTACTTTGAGGTGCCATTTCCACCACCAAGCATGAGGTAAGTGGTTTATACTATTTTGAGTTAAATACGTATATTATGTATATGTTTTAACATGGAAATTAGTAGAAAGTTGGGATTTTGAGGAAAAACCTAGAAATTGGTATTCTTGGATTTTGACCACGATTTTGGTCATGGAATTGGGAATAATATATATATATATATATATATATATATATATATATATTTGAGTTCGTAATTGTCACGATCCAAATTCCCAACCCTTGAGATCGCGATGGCGTTTAACACCATACTTACTAGGCAAGCCAATGTTAGAACTTAACTAACCTTTTCTTTTAAAAGTTTACTTAAACATAATAGAACAATTTAAAATAAAAAGGAAATCTAATAATTTCCAATAAGTGAAATCAGGAATCATATTCGATAAGATGAAACGAACCACGAACTAATACTAACTATATAACTACCCAGAGGTCTGGTGTCACAATTCACGAACTACTAAAGAATACTACAAGTATTTGGACGAAAGAAATATATCTCTGTTTTGAATGAAATAAAACAGCAATCTAAATAATAAAAGGAAGACTCCAGGAATCTGCGGACGCCAGCAGATCTACCTTGTGCCTCTGTGCGAATAATATCAACTACTACTTTCACCTAGCCTTATCTGGTACCTAGATCTGCATAAGAAGTGCAGAGTACAGTATCAGTACAACCGACCCCATGTACTGGTAAGTGCCGATCCTAACCTCCACGAAGTAGTGACGAGGCTACGACAGGGCATTTATAACATAACCTAGATACAATGTATAATAAAGCAAGAAGGGAATAATAACAAATTAAACAGTACTTGCAACAATTAATAAAACAACTCGGTTAACTTTTCCAGATCTCAGCTATAACCAATCCTTACGAAAATTTCCATGTTTCAATTTAAAATAACCGTAAGTGCAGAATATGAAATGACAACAATAAAACAGTGAGTATTCCAGTCTTTATGTTTTAAAAAAGATTAATAAAACATGAATATCCTCCTTTATTGCTCCTTGTTGCAGCGCGCAACCCGCTCCCACCTTTCCACCCTTATTGCTCCTCCCTATATATATATCTGTTTAACCAAAGAATTAGACCCTTTGACTAAAGCTTATTTTTAAGATGAATATGGGTTACTGATAATCAAGGTAATGGAGAAAAATGAATAGTAGACACTATTGCAGAAATATAAAAAATCGAAGTTAATTGTATTCGAGAATCAGATGCCTTTACAAGCTGTATTCTCCTCCCTTATATAGGAGATTCTTATAACGTACGACTCTTGCTATGGTTACTCATTAATGACTAATTATGGCATTAATGAGGTGTTACAAAGGATAACGGTAATTGGGGTTCGGTTACATAATGTTCGAGTAATCAATTGTGGGTCCTTGAATATGCCCATAGCTTTGTCTAGATTCATTCTGACTGTGCCTCTCTCTCTCGTTTTGATCAAGTTGAGTTTCCCGTGGCTGATAAGTTCGTGGGTTTGCTGAACCGTGCCTCTTTGTACCGTACCTCTTCAAAGAATCACATCCAGCTGTCGTATTTTCCTGTGTCCACGTGACTGGNTCATTATTTTCCTTTTTCTTCATGTTTGACGGTTGTCTTCAAGTATAAATAAATGTTTTCTTTTCTTTGCTTCCACGAAACACTTTTCTAACTTTGTCTTTTGTAAAGAACTTTCTTCTTTGCCTTTGTAAACATGTCTTCTTTAAACCAACCTCAAAGAGTAATAGATATTAAAAGTTTAGCGCCATCTTATGCTCCGACTAGGAGTCGGAGGGGTGGTAGACTTAGAAGTCTAGGATCCACTCCTTCGAGGGGATCCTCTTCTTCTCAGATAGTTCCTCCTCTTTCCACTATATCTCCAGTTTCTCCGAGGTTTAGGGTTTCTCGGTCTTTGTCTAGAGGTAGAGGCGAACCCCTTCGTGAACCTAGAGTCAATGAAATTTTCCCTGCTGAGTTTGTTTTTGCTAGGGATAGTCAAGTTCTTGTAGATCAATCTTCTTCTCTTGATAGTGTCGAAAGATATCCAACCCTTATAATTGAGGGTTAGATTTCCCTTGTTCGTAGGGAGTGCTTTTGGAGGTCTGACTTTCCTATCTATATTCCGAATAATAATCAAAGAATAACGTCTTACAAGACGGGATATTCTTTTGTTTATACGTATCCTTTCACTTTAGGGTTTAGACCCCCCATTGACCCAGTTATAATTGAGTTTTGCCATTTTTTCAATATCTGCTTAGGACAAGTTGGCCCGCTTGTGTGGCGAGTTGTCGCATGTCTTAGGAGTTTGGCTTCTTTAGCCTCGGTTCCTTTTACCTTCAACGATCTTATTCACCTCTACCCTCCTACCTTATTTCGTGAAGGGGTTTTTACTCTGACTGCTAGAAGCAAAAGAGTGTTGGTAACCCNTTATTAACACTGTATCTATTTTTTTCTTCTCTCAGCAATCATGAATACTGTTGAGAATGTCTCCGGTATTCGTGATTGGGTAGAAAAATTATTGTCTGTTGCTCCTTCAGAAGAAAGATCTTGGAAGTACCTCACTGGGAGGTATGGTTGGCAAGTAAAGACCCACGGTAAGTGAAACTCTTATTCTTGCTTCTTTCCTTACTCAAGTCTTTTTTTTTTGTTGTTTAACTTTTTTCCCTTTTAATAGGGTTCTCTGCTCATGGGGTGTCTGCTTCATCTATCCCGAAGATGTCCTTGGCTCAGGCCCAGGAAATTATTGTTGGTTCATCTTCCTCGAAGAGGAAGATTGGCGAGTCTCGTTCCGTAGAAGAAGAAGAACAGGGTGCTTTAGTGCACAGGCCACAGAGAAGGCGAATGGCTTTAGATGTTGAGCTTACAGCCTTAACCCTGCCTTTCGTGTCTGTGATTGAGCCCCCTGTCCTTGATGGTGTTTAACATGCCCCTATTCATGAGGGTGTTGATCTTGTTCCTGACGACGTCCCTTTGGCTGCTTTCTTTCCTGCTTCTTTGAGAGAAGCTGTTTCATCTGTTCCTTTGGCTATTTCAACTTCTGTTGTTTCTTTGCCATAACTTCTTCAACTCTTCAACTCTCTGTGCCTACTGCTTTGCCCGTGGCTTCTCTAGATCCTCAACCTTCCGTGCCTGTTGTTGTTCCATCTCTGCCTGCTTCCATGCCTTCCGCTAGGGAAGTGGGGTCTTCCAGCAGAGAGATGCGGTAGGTGGTAATAGAGTTTCCAGCTGAGGGGAATCTTTTCACGAAAATAGGTGAGCCCGAAGTGTGGCTTAAGCCTTTGATAGGTCCCTCTGAGAAAGCAAAGCTAGCCAGCCACGGTGCTTTTACATGGGCCAATGAGGTCGTGCATACTTCTTTGAAGGTATGATGCAAGTTATCCTCTTTCACTCTTGTATACGAAATTTACCATATCTGACTGGTTTATTTCTTGTAGACTAACCTTATAGGCATGGAGCTTATGAAGAGGATTTCAAACACGGACCAAGAGACAAAAGAGTTGCAGGACGATGTTGATAATTGGAGAGCACAATATGATAGCCTAAGGATTGATATGGATGCTTTAGAAGAGGAAATGAGTACCTTGAAGCGGAAGATGAGACTCATGGCAGCAGAACTGGCAGTGGAGAGGGCTTCTTGCAGTCAGGCTGATAAAGATAAGAGTGTTCTGGAGTCTTCGTTCGCGGAGCAGCTGTCCCGTGCCTCAGAGGAGATTAGAGACTTGAAGAACTTGTTGGGGAAGAAGGAGGAATACTCAGGCGAGCTCGTGCAATCACTCACTCGTACTCAAGAAGACCTTTGTAGGGATTTAGACAAAGATCAAACTTTAGAGGAGTCGATTGTTCAATTAAGGTCCGCCCATGAAGCTGCGGAAGCGGAGAAGGACGGATTGAGAGCTGAGCTTCAAGTATGGGCAAAGGATTATGAAGATTTAGAAGAGGTGGTTGCTATCGATGTGAGCTGGGCGTATATGAATTCTCGCCTTGACACATTGATGGAAATGAGTCAAGAGGGTTTTGACCTTAGTGCTGAAATAGCCAAAACTAAGGAAGCCATGGAGAAGGCTCAACAAGTTCATAACCTCTCTTCACCTGATGGTGAGATTCCAACCGTTCATGCCTCTTCATCCCTAGTTACTCCCGCTCCTTCTACCACTGAAGTCAACCCCTCTGTTGAAAATATTTAGTTGGTTTATCCCTTTTTTTCTTTTTCTTTGTATCAATTGGTGGTTACCCCCAGTCCCATCAGGGGTAAATTTGGATTTCCTTAAAGTCCCCAAATGACAACTTAGGGGCACCACAATGTATATAAAAATTTTATACGGCTAAGTATGAGTTAATACTTAGTTTTAGCTGTTTTAATATATAAATGTTAGTAAGACTTTTGTTGAGTTTCTGTTTCACTCTTTAAGTCTTTTGCATGCTTCATTTTCGAGGTTTTAGTTTTACCTTCGAGTTTTGCATGGGGAATGCTTGAGACTACTCGTACTTTTTTTGTAATAGGCACGATGTCATATTAAATGTGTGCCTTTTTGTAATAGGCATAGTTTATGGAAGAGGGCCCTTTATAATTGACATGAAGAAGACGTCTCAACTTCATGATAATGCAATAGAGTGATAGGAATTTTACACATGTTTAAGAATGTTTCCAAGGAAAGTTTTTCTTGTTTGAACTTCCATGACATTTTACATGTTTTTGATTATCATCTAAAATTCATGCTTGCAACTGTTTTTGCTTAATAGATTTGATATACTCTTGTATTTCGTAACTGTTTTTCATAGGTAACAGTTTTTCGATATTAATACAAGGAAACAACTATTTTTTATTAGTAACAATTTTTGTAAAGATCGGGGTTTTTACCCACAACTGTTTTGGAAACAGTTTTCTAATAAGTGCGAGGGAAATGTTTTCTTATTCATAACTGTTTTTATTCGATAACAGTTTCTTGAACAAATACAAGGATTTAGATCTTTTCATCCATAACTATTTTATTTGAGAACAATTTTTTGAATGAGTACACTGATGATGCTCTTTTACCCCTAACTGTTTTTGTTACAACAACTTTGAATAAGTATAAAGATGTACATTTCTTTCTCATGACTAATATTTTGCCTTTCAACCTGGATATGTTCGAAGGTTTTTGCTTTTTGCATTATGCTTTGTATTTGGATGACTCTTTTGATTTCTTTCGATTCTGCTCATGTCACTTGTCTTGTTAGGTAGATGGATCTTCAGGCTCGAGCTTTTGACTTTCTGATAGTCTTCTTTGATTCGTCTTAACCTTCCATTCTGTATAGTCCCCCAAGTGTTTGAGCTTTGAAGAATGAAATCTCGAGCACTTGATTATTCCTTCCTTGTGGTCCTTTTCCCGAAAAGGAAAAATATTCTGGACTCGAAGGTATATAGTTTTTAGATGATGACTGCTTAACCCTTTTTAAAACATCCATCAGAAAGTGTAACCCTAGATCGGGAATTGTGTTATTTCCTCGCGTCTTTGCAGGTCTAATATCATCATCTGGTGATGGGTTAGCTTTGTGCCTATCATCTAAAAAAGTTAGTAAATTTTTTTAAATGTTCAAAATAAAATCGAACGTGTGATACCTGACGGGGGTATTCTTTTCTTTTATAAGTGATACTTCTTTAGATGGATGGCATTCCAGCTTGTTGGTAGAACTCTATCGTCCATAGCTTCCAACTCATAGGCGCCTTTTCCAGCTATGCTTAGGATTTTGTAAGGTCCTTCCCAGTTTGGATTTAGCTTTCCTGCACTTGCTTCTTTCGTTGATTGGAATTTGTTTTTGAGGACGAAGTCCCTAATCTTAAATTACCTGAGATGAATTTTACGGTTGTAGTAACGCTCTATGATTTGTTTTTGAGCTGCCATCAGTATCAATGCTGCTTCTCTCCGTGGTTCGAGCAGGTCCAGGTTGGTCCTTAATTCGTCGTCATTTTCACCTTCCATGGCTGTTGAGAACCTTATGCTTGGTTCACCAATCTCCACGGGTATTAAGGCTTCTGAGCCATAAACAAGTGTGAACGAAGTTTCTCCCGTGGCTATCTTTGAAGTCGTTCTGTTTGCCCATAGTACCGCTGGTAACTCATCAGGCCAATTTCCTTTGGCTTTATCCAGCCGTTTCTTTAGATTGTTGATGATGACCTTATTCGTTGACTCAGCTTGACCATTAGCCACGGGGTGGTACGGCGTTGAAGTGATCCGCTTGATTTGCCAACTTTCGAAGAATTCTGTGATTTGCGAGCCTATGAATTGTGGGCCATTATCACACACAATTTCCTTTGGTATTCCAAAGCGGCATATTATGTTTCGCCATAAGAAGCTTTTAACTTCCTTTTCTCGCACTTGTTTGAACGCTTCTGCCTCTACCCATTTTGTAAAATAGTCGGTTAGCACGAGTAAAAACCGTACCTGTCCTTTAGCTGTGGGAAGAGGTCCCACTATGTCCATAACCCATTTCATGAAAGGCCATGGGGATATTATTGGATGCAATAATTCCGCTGGTCGATGCATGTTATTGGCAAACCTTTGGCACCTGTCGCATTTGGATACGAAGTTCTCGGCTTCTTCTTCCATCTTAGGCCAATAGTATCCAGCTCTGATTAGTGTTTTCACTAAGGATCTCGCCTCTGAGTGATTTTCATAGTGTCCTTCGTGGACTTCTTTCATCACAAATTCCGTTTGGTTAGGTCCGAGGCATTTATCTAGGGGTCCTCCGAACATCTTGCGATAAAGAGAGTTGCGAATAAGGCAGTACCGTGCAGCTTTGCGGCGAAGTGCTTGAGCTGCTTTCCTGTCTTCAGGTACGGTGCCATTCTGCAAAAAATTAAGAATTTTGTTTCTCCAGTCCCAGGTTAAGTTGTTGAAAGTTACCTCATTCCTGTCCTGGTCGATCATTGAATGAAATAGTTGGACGACAATTGCATTGTCTTTGTTTGTTTCTTCCGTGACTGCTACGAGGTTAGCTAGTGCATTTGCTTCTGCATTTTCCTCTCTAGGTATTTGCATTAACTTCCATGTTTTGAATTGTCTCACGAGCTCTCGTGCTTTTTCAAGATACTGTTGCATTCTAGTCTCTCGAGCGATGTAAGTCCCCTGTATCTGATTTACTACCAGTTGGGAGTCGCTGTTGATCACAATTTGCTCGATTGAGAGCTCTCGTGCGAGTTCAAGCCCTGCAATAACAGCTTCGTACTCTGCTTCATTGTTAGTTATAGGATAACACTTGATAGCTTGCCGTGTCTTTTCACCCGTGGGTGATATTAAGACTATGCCTAAGCCGGCACCTTTTATATTTGAAGAACCATCGGTGAACAAGGTCCATAGGCCTGGATTAACACCGGTAAAGAGTTATAACTCTTTTTCTACTTCAGATACAATGCTATTACTAAAGTTAGCAACAAAATCAGCTAGTATTTAAGACTTAATTGTAGTCCTAGGTTGATAGATTATTTCATGCTCACTTAATTCTATGGCCCACTTGGCTAATCTTCCTGACAATTCCTGTTTATGCAGAATATTTCTTAAAGGATATGAGGTCACAACGGTGATTGGGTGGCATTGAAAATATGGTCGTAATTTTCTAGATGCCATTATTAAAGCTAAGGCTAACTTTTCCAGATGTGGATATCTAGTCTCAGCATCTAGCAAAGTTTTACTTACATAATAGATAGGTGATTGTTTACCTTTTTCTTCTCTTACCAATACTGCACTTACAACAATTTCTGAGACAGCCAGGTAGATGTACAATCTTTCCCCTTCTTTTGGCTTTGAAAGCAGTGGTGGTTTCGATAGATAAATCTTCAGATTCTTGAGGGCTTGCTGACATTCTTCAGTCCATTCGAACTGATTCTGCTTTTTGAGAACTGAGAAGAATTTAAAACTTTTTTCGGAAGATTTAGAAATAAACCTACCCAAAGCTGCTATCTCCCTGTCAGTCTTTGAACTTCCTTTTTATTTGTTAAAATATCAGGTATTTACTATATGGCTTTAATTTGAGCGCGATTTACCTCTATTCCTCTTTTTGATACAAGGAAACCCAAAAATTTGCCTGTTTGCACTCTAAAAGCGCATTTCTCTGAATTTAACTTCATATTATACCTGCGTAAAATATCAAAATCAGTAGAGAGGTGCTATAATGGTCTTGTGCTTGTGTTGATTTTACCAAAATATCATCAATATAGACTTCCATCATCTTTCCAAGATGTTCTTGGAACATTTTAGTCACTAACCTTTGATAGGTAGCTCCCGCGTTTTTTAAGACAAAAGGCATAACTTTATAACAGTAAGTCCCCCTGTTTGTAATGAAGGAAGTTTTTTCCTCATCTGAGGGATTCATTTTAATCTGATTATAACCAGAATATGCATCTAAGAAGCTTAATAATTCATGACCTGATGTGGCATCAATCATTTGATCTATATGTGGCAATGAGAATGAATCTTTGGGGCATGCTTTATTTAAGTTAGTATAATCTACGCATACTCTCCACTTTCCATTCTTCTTAGGTACTACCACGGTGTTTGCTAGCCAATTAGGGTACGTTACCTCTCGTATCGAACCAATCTTCAAGAGTTTCTGTACCTCTTCGTCGATCACTTGGTTCATGAATGGTCCTTTCTTTCTTTTCTCTACTTAACAGGTACGAAGGATAGATCTTCATTTAGTTTATGAGTCATCACTTCTGGTGGGATGCATTTCATATCTGTGTGGAACACGCAAAGTAGTCTGCGTTAGCCTTTAAATAATCAATTAACTTACCTCTTTGAGCGGGGCCTAGCCTCGTGCCTATATACACTTTCTGCTCAGGATTTTGTTCAGATAATGGAACAGCTATGAGCTCCTCCGTAGTTGTTTTGATGTGCTCATCTTCCTCCGGTTCACGAATGACGTCCGGTCTGGAATCTGTATCTGTCTGGTATAATATTCCTTTCGTGGTAACTTTATTTTCCTTCTCGTAAGTATTTTATTTTGTACCTGTTTTGGTAATAATATCTTCCGTACCTATTTGGGTAGTAATTTCTTCCACCTCTATTTTCTTGTTGTAGTGTACCATAGAGTTTATATTTCTTGCGGTCTGCTGATCTCCTTTGATTTGTTGAATCCCCCATTCAAGGGGTAATTTAATTACCCGATGCAACGTGGAGGGTATCGCTTTCATGTCGTGGATCCATGGCCTTCTAATGATCACATTATAAGCCATGTCAGTATCGATGACTTGGAACCTGGCACTTTTGATCACCCCCTCAGCATAAGTGCTAAGATCAATTTCTCCTTGTTATAACCGTAGAGTTATCAAACCCTGATATGGCTCGTGCTTTTGGGATTACTTGATTCCCCAGTAGCATTTCTTCCACGACTCTTAGAAAAATGATATTGACTGAACTGCCTGGATCAATCAACACTCTTTTTACGTTAGTATCATGAATAAGTAAAGATATTACCAGATCATCGTTGTGCGGAAGCATTAATTCGCTGAAATCTGCATCATCGAAGGTTATATCATCTTCTTCCATATTTTCACGAGCCCGTTTCCCATGTGTAATTGTGAACTTTTTGGTTGTTTTGCAAATCACTCAGTTTACTTCTTCACCCCAGTGTATCACACTGACGATTCATTTTGGAGAAAGAGGCTTTGGGGGCTCCTGCCTGTTCCTCATATATGCCTGTTTACTTGTATCACTAAACAATTCTGTTAAGTAGCACTGTTTTAATAAATTTTCTACTTCACCTTGTAAAAATCTGCAATCCGCAGTTTTGTGCCCATGATTGTTGTGAAATTCACACCAGTGATCTGGGTTTCTTCTGCTTGAATTTGACCGCATCTCTTTGGGCCACTTAACCTTGTCTCCCATGTTCCTCAATATTGAGACAAGTTCAGTAGTACTTACATTAAAGGTATGATCCCAATTTGAGTACTAACTCTAGGTCGTTCATCTCGATCTTTTCTGGATCTAGACGAGGATGAGTCTATATCTCTTCCTTGTGGTCTATAGTCCGACCTAGTATTTTCGAACCTGGGGCGGATATCGCATCCCGAGGGTCCTAATTAAGGATCGTACCTGTTTTTACCTGATCTTCTATCTGATTCAGGACGTCTGGATCTGGAATGATCTTCATCTCTCGAACGAGCAATGATATCTTCTTCTATT